>VYZT01041686.1:164-30180 GCA_013400735.1 Pomatostomus ruficeps | reverse complement strand
AAAAAACTCAGCTGTTTCTACCAAGGCACAGCCACATCAAAGAACACACAGGCATCAAGGCAGCTTCCTGCTGCTGACAGTAATGAGGTTCTGTTAGAAAAATGAGCCTTAATAAATACTTCCCTCAAGCACATCTGAAAAACATCTTTTCCTTGCTGTGGAAATGGGGTGGCTTTTCCTGCACATCCTGCCAGTAGCCATCACTGGTGTTTGCTAGGAAGGTTTCTGGCTGTTTTATTCGTTTATTGCTCAGATAAGGCAAAGCCAGAGGGGAAATTGGGATAGTTCATTAATTGCAATGCAAGAGCTCCCGGAGTTTGCATGGGAACACAGCGTACACATAGAGACTGGTGTTTATTTTACATCCACTGATATAGCTGGGACCTCCTGGGGACCTCCTGGGTCCAGGAACAGAATGCTGCCAGCAGGCACACTGATTGTGGCTGTCCTTTGTTTCTGTAAGTGCCTCGGAACCACTGCCTGTAAGGAAATGACGTGGACAAGTGGGAAGAAAACAAATAGTAGGAAACATTAGGCTTTCTGTTTGGGATCTGCATGGCTTTTGGCCTCCTAGGAGCTCCCTGCCTGTAGCTCTGGACATGGAGACTGAGGCTCAGGCTTGCCCATTCAGCTCCTTGCAGCAGGGGATGGACTCACCACACCAATATCCCTTGGAAGTGTTTTTCTGAAACTGAAGTTGTTAATCGCTGACCATACAAAGGAAAGACACGCGGGCTCCCTAAAAAACTGAGTCACCTCTGCAGAAGCCCCAGACAGCGTGTTACAAAGCTGGAAAAAGAGGGAAGAAAGACTGCTAGACAGACTCAGGACAGTGCTCCGCAGAGCCTCTGGCTTATGGACGGTGAGACAGCACATGTACAAAGCCTGGTGACAGGGAAACCCATGGTTCTGACAGTGAAAAACAACTTTTAAAAGAAGCTTGGACATAACATAGTGTGCATTTCAATGCAATGCATTAAGACCTTAACATCTAACATCAGGCACATTCTCCCAAAGCCTGGAAAGCACCAGATTCTCACCCAAATTCACAGTACATTCACACTGGCCTCCAGCCTTGACACCTTTCCCTGCAGCCTCTGCCGAGACTGGAACTCAACAGAAAATACACTGAGCTGGCTCTTGATGTGTCACACGTGGCTCCCAGTGCATGGCTCACCCATTTTCAGTCAGAGAGCTGCCATTTCCCTGGAAATGATGCCTGGGGAATGAAGGGCCATTATTGTCCTGGGGTGATTTTATGATATGTATTCCTCTACCGTCTGCATTTATGCCCAGGAGTGGGTCCTGTAACTTTAAGCTGGGCCCAGGGGGCAGGGGTGGGAGCCAGGGAACTCTAGCGCAGTTCGTGTTTAAACTCCTCACTCCTCCAGGTGCTGTGCTGTGCAGCGGGAAGGGAGTTAACACTCCTGTTTCTAGCTAGCTTGGCTTGTGTTAGCTAGCGAAAAAGAAGATTTTTGTCTTCCTTGGACTGTGATAGCCTCGGCAGCTTCTGCCGTTTCTTCTTGGACTGTTCGGCTTGCTTTTTCATCCGAAATCAGACGATCCCCGGGGCAGACGGTCGGCGGGACCTGCCGGGAGCCACCTGAGTGACTCTGCCCGGCCCCAGACTTTGGGAGAAGCTAAGCCAGAGAAAGAAGGAACTCTAAAATCCACCAGCTTTCTCCACAGTGGGGAGGTTCAATGTCCTTTTTTACCCCGTGCCCTGCAGGCACTTTATTTGTTAAAATAAACAGGTTTTTTTCACTTTCAATCCAAAAAATTCCTTTCGTGGGGGGGGGGNTGTGGTCGTGGGGGTGCGAGGGGGGGGGGGGAGTGCTGAAACCCATTTTCTTTAGAGGGGATGTTCTGTCAGAGCATTCTCTCCTAAACTTGTCCCTAAACCAGGACAATTATATATAGCAAAACTGCATCTCGATTTATGTCCCATTACCTGGCTCCCTTTAGATGGCTCTGCTGCAATGAGCTTAATTATAATGCAGAAGCCTTAATCAAAGTGTGGCACCTTACCAGGTCTCTCTAGATAGATCTCTGCTGAGCTGACAAGATCTAATAACAATGTTTTGTCCTGTATCCTTCCTGCCACTTAGTTCCAGCTTTAGGGTTTAGTCATTAGTGGAGTTTCCTTATCATAAGGAGCAGAAGAGGGTGTTAACAACCAAGCCCCATTCCAGCAGCAGCGAACAGGGGATTCACCCTCCCTGGAAGGGCGAATGATGGTGCTTCGCTCGCAGCAAAGACGGGCTGTGCTGGACTGCAGACCAAAGAGGCTGTTCTGCCCTAGGCTACAGAGAGCCCTGAAGCCCTTTTAAACACACTGGAAATGCCAAAGTGTTAAATTGTATTGACTGGTGGGGGGTTTCTGCTAAAAGAAGGCCGAGGACTGGGAGACCACCCATTATACAGCAGCTGCCTCCTTAGGATTTATGAAGAGCAAAACCAACAGCCGTTTCTGTTAAAAAGGGCCAGTTACCCAATTTAAAACATACAAGAAGGGAAACCAAATCCTTTGGGATATAAACATACTTCAGAAATCTCCTGGGCCACCAAAAAAGGATTTTTGCAGCAGATTCTCTGGCTAGAGCTGACCTTCCCAGGACTGCAGACGTTTTCTGACTGTTAAAGTCTCACCATTCTCACCCTCCCCACCATCCTGTCCCCCCGGGGGGTGTTGGTTTCAAAAAACGCCAGTTCCCAGGGTTTATGCTAGCCTGCACTGGAGAAGGATCAGAGATGGCTGCTGGGCCAGGCCAGGTCACCTTGCCTTGCTGCAGTGAATCCCACTGCTGGGAATGAATATTTTTCCTAAATCTCTCCCTGACCTTATGCTGGCTCTTGCTTCTGCCATTTGGGAAACAAAGGAATGCAGAGCAGTGGATGACAGAGCTCAAAACCACACTGGTAGGGAATACAGAGGTTTTTGCATGCTTGATGAAAAGAACCTCTTCAATTGCCAGGAGGAAACAAGTGGCTCAGAGTTGGAGGTGAATTTTGAGAACCTCTTACTGTCACAGGGTAATCATCTCCTCTTTCCTCAGGGTTCTTGACAGGAGGACAAATTAGGTGGAGTGGAGTGGAGGTGGAGTGTAGCACCAAATCCACATCCTTGTGTAAAAAACGCTCTGATTCTTCTTTTAGCCTCCCATCCCTCTTCATCAAAGTGTTTCACTTCGTTCAGGGACAAGTTTTCTCCCAGGGCAGGGTCCTAGTCTGGACCAGACAGCTGTATCATGTTGCTTTCAGTCCCCAATTTCCAGCAGAAAAAACGCAGCAGGAGGCCCAACCTTGTTCAGCACTGAGAGCTGGACACTGATGCTAAGGGGAGGTTCAGCCCAGGACCTGCCAATATGGATGATGACAGGCTGAAGGCTCACTGAGATGGATCACTTTCTGCAGGGAGCCAGAGTTGCATGAAGATTTCAGGAAGTCCAACCTTACACAGTCCCAGAGTACACGAACCCAATCTCCAGAGCTGGAAAACACATGGGCCCTGAGGTATTTTCCCCAACCCACTTCCCACTAACTGAAATACAAGATTGCTCCTCATGCAAGAGGTTTAGTTCAGTTATTCTCAGTAAGTTCAACTGACAATTCTATTACGAGCACACAAAGACTCCTAAATGTAAGAATCTGAAACCAACAGAGTANGACTTTGGGAGAAGCTAAGCCAGAGAAAGAAGGAACTCTAAAATCCACCAGCTTTCTCCACAGTGGGGAGGTTCAATGTCCTTTTTTACCCCGTGCCCTGCAGGCACTTTATTTGTTAAAATAAACAGGTTTTTTTCACTTTCAATCCAAAAAATTCCTTTCGTGGGGGGGGGGGCTGGGGGGAGTGCTGAAACCCATTTTCTTTAGAGGGGATGTTCTGTCAGAGCATTCTCTCCTAAACTTGTCCCTAAACCAGGACAATTATATATAGCAAAACTGCATCTCGATTTATGTCCCATTACCTGGCTCCCTTTAGATGGCTCTGCTGCAATGAGCTTAATTATAATGCAGAATCCTTAATCAAAGTGTGGCACCTTACCAGGTCTCTCCAGATACATCCCTGCTGAGCTGACAAGACCTAATAACAATGTTTTGTCCTGTATCCTTCCTGCCACTTAGTTCCAGCTTTAGAGTTTAGTCATTAATGGAGTTTCCTTATCATAAGGAGCAGAAGAGGGTGTTAACAACCAAGCCCCATTCCAGCAGCAGCGAACAGGGGATTCACCCTCCCTGGAAGGGCGAATGATGGTGCTTCGCTCGCAGCAAAGACGGGCTGTGCTGGACTGCAGACCAAAGAGGCTGTTCTGCCCTAGGCTACAGAGAGCCCTGAAGCCCTTTTAAACACACTGGAAATGCCGACTGGGGGGTTTTTCTGCTAAAAGAAGGCCGAGGACTGGGAGACCACCCATTATACAGCAGCTGCCTCCTTAGGATTTATGAAGAGCAAAACCAACAGCCGTTTCTGTTAAAAAGGGCCAGTTACCCAATTTAAAACATACAAGAAGGGAAACCAAATCCTTTGGGATATAAACATACTTCAGAAATCTCCTGGGCCACCAAAAAAGGATTTTTGCAGCAGATTCTCTGGCTAGAGCTGACCTTCCCAGGACTGCAGACGTTTTCTGACTGTTAAAGTCTCACCATTCTCACCCTCCCCACCATCCTGTCCCCCCGGGGGGTGTTGGTTTCAAAAAACGCCAGTTCCCAGGGTTTATGCTAGCCTGCACTGGAGAAGGATCAGAGATGGCTGCTGGGCCAGGCCAGGTCACCTTGCCTTGCTGCAGTGAATCCCACTGCTGGGAATGAATATTTTTCCTAAATCTCTCCCTGACCTTATGCTGGCTCTTGCTTCTGCCATTTGGGAAACAAAGGAATGCAGAGCAGTGGATGACAGAGCTCAAAACCACACTGGTAGGGAATACAGAGGTTTTTGCATGCTTGATGAAAAGAACCTCTTCAATTGCCAGGAGGAAACAAGTGGCTCAGAGTTGGAGGTGAATTTTGAGAACCTCTTACTGTCACAGGGTAATCATCTCCTCTTTCCTCAGGGTTCTTGACAGGAGGACAAATTAGGTGGAGTGGAGTGGAGGTGGAGTGTAGCACCAAATCCACATCCTTGTGTAAAAAACGCTCTGATTCTTCTTTTAGCCTCCCATCCCTCTTCATCAAAGTGTTTCACTTCGTTCAGGGACAAGTTTTCTCCCAGGGCAGGGTCCTAGTCTGGACCAGACAGCTGTATCATGTTGCTTTCAGTCCCCAATTTCCAGCAGAAAAAACGCAGCAGGAGGCCCAACCTTGTTCAGCACTGAGAGCTGGACACTGATGCTAAGGGGAGGTTCAGCCCAGGACCTGCCAATATGGATGATGACAGGCTGAAGGCTCACTGAGATGGATCACTTTCTGCAGGGAGCCAGAGCTGCATGAAGATTTCAGGAAGTCCAACCTTACACAGTCCCAGAGTACACGAACCCAATCTCCAGAGCTGGAAAACACATGGGCCCTGAGGTATTTTCCCCAACCCACTTCCCACTCACTGAAATACAAGACTGCTCCTCATGCAAGAGGTTTAGTTCAGTTATTCTCAGTAAGTTCAATTGACAATTCTATTACAAGCACACAAAGACTCCTAAATGTGAGAATCTGAAACCAACAGAGTATAATGTAGTGCCCCAGCAATTTCATTCCTGACAACTCACAGAGCATGTGGTTTGAGTTTACCTTTAAAAGAAATAAGATTTTTTAATTAAAGAATAAAATTAATAAGTAAGTCAGAGATTAGGTGCTGCTTTTAGATTCCATGGCTTTAGGCACCAGACCAGTTCTCTGAGCATCCTCCGCATGGATTCCTGTGAGCTCAGGGGGGATTTGCAGAATGAAAGGGGTGGCTGTGGGGGCGCAGCCCAGGGTCCCAGCAAGAGAGAGGGTCTGCAAGGTCCGTGAGGAAGAGCAGGGACAAACCTGCCCTGTAGTGTGTCTTTAGGGACTGGCATCTAAGGCTGCTTGGCTTTGCCCTATTCTCACCTTGTTGCTGAAATAAAATGGCACATGAACTGCCAGCTGACAGGTGGGGACAGCAGGGCCTAATGGCCGAGACTGCTCTCAGAAACTGGATTTTGTTGCTACTGCTGTGACAAAATTCCTATGGGTGCTAGAATCTTATTCAGCAAGGATGAGGCAGGAGGCTGCTGTATGCTCATCATCATGTGGTGCTCCCATCAGGGTCCCTGAGTCAGACTTGAGGAAGCCCTCGACCTGCAGAGTCACACAGGAGGTCACTGAGCAAAGCAGACGGCTCTGAAAGGCTGAGCTCCTGGCCAAAGCCCCTCTGCTGTGGCATCCTCGCACTTCAACTGCCATGTGAGACATCCTCATTTGTACCAGTGAAGGAACACCTTTTTCTCACTCCACAGCTTGCTGTGAGAACTAATTTTGTGGTGACCATCGTGTGCTAAGAGCTGAGAGCTTAAAAAGTGACATACAGATAGCACAGAAATGTCTGGGAGAAAATGAACAAGATCACCTGCAGTACAGAGCATGCAGTAAGCCTTCTACAGAGAAAAATGTTATTTCCTTAGAAGCCACCACTGTGGGCCAGTGGGACAGAGAAAGAAATATGACAGCAAGGAAAAGGGCAAATATTATACAAAGCTTCTGATCCCGAGCTCTCTTGCAGAGTAACAATTTTACTTTTATTATAATCTATTACAAGAACATGCACAGAAGAAGCTGGGAGAACAACACAGGAGTTTGTTTCATTCCAAGTCTAAGAACAGCATGAAATGAGCACAAAGGTTTCCAAGAATGGCTGGAGGTAAAGGATGCTGGGAAAAGCAGCAGCAATCATGCAGCAGTAGGGGAGTGGAGCTGGCCACCAGGTAGAGGGTGAGTAGTGTAGAGCCCAGTCAAATGAGGAGAATAGCCATGGCAGAGGAGATCCCAGAGGCTTGGCAGGGCTGGAGGAGAGAGCATGTGGAGCAGCAGGACCTGATGTGCAGATACCCCAGGATAGGCAAAAGCGGGGTAAAAACCTGATGGGAAGGTGGAATGAGGGCAGGATTTTGTAGGGATCATTGGCAAACTATTTGTAGGAAATTTAAGTTGGTCCATCAGACTGGAGGGACAGAACAGACCTGTCAGCAAGTGTGCTGGAGGGGCAGCTGCAGCAATGGTGGAGTCTGTGGAAGCCTGCGGAGCTTCTTGGTGAGAGAAGGGAAGGAAACAGGTGAGAGCCCAGCAGCAGTAGCCAAATAGCCAAAGTTGCTCAGTTGTTCACTGACCACAGATTTCTGTGGGTCTCACTTCAATGCCTTACAACTGATTCTACACTACATCAAGTTAAACTTTACAGTAGCTGCAAAAACAAATGCAGTGGTTTTCCCCAGCAGATCCTTTGGGCAATCCAATAATGTATTTTCATCTTTTCCCATTAATAGTGATTTTTAAAATACTACTTCTGCTTTCTGAAGAACTAACCTGTGGTTTCACATAAAAAACCTCAGCTCATTTCCTGACATATGTGAAGCCGCAGTATATCCTCTCCAGGTACTCACAAATGCTGTGCCAGCACGTCATTGCCAGAGTCACAGGTTAGACATGGCAAAGTGTGGTATAGTGGCACCACGTCTCATTTCACTCCCCCAGCCACAAGGTAGAGCATACAGCTCCAGCATCCATCGCATCACATGCAGCCTGTAAACTTCCATTCTTCTGCTTTCATGGACACAGGCATTTAATAATAATAACATGGGAGTCCAAATGTTAGAGAGAAGTTATTACACAAACTGAAGTGGTACAACCTGGGCAGCTAGAGAATTTTTTTAACCTGGATCTTTCTTTCTAAATTATGTAAGTGTGTCTTTTGTACTTTCACTGTCTTGACTGAATTTCAATTAAATCTGCTCTTTGCTTTTTTCTTCATAGCAGACACACTGCAAGCTTCAGTCCAGAAACACACCCCCAAGAGGCTGGGATGCCATTCCCCTTTCCCTGCCTGCCTTCCTTGTCTCTGTGGAAGCCCAGCTGCAGCTCTCTGCAAGCTTCTCTAACTTCTTAATTTAAGTCACTTACCCAAAAGACCTACCATGGCGTAAAAAGTAAATTTCCTGCTTCCCCACTTAAAACCAGCTTTGTACTTGTATACTATAAATATTTATACCTTCCAAAAGGCCACGGGTTTGGACAGTTGCAAATTTTTGTGACACTGTATAATGAAAGTAAGCATCAGCCACGGAGGCAGAGGCTCCGTCTGCTCTCCCAGCTGGAGAGAGCCCCGGAGCTCCATCGCTGCCCAGCCCCAGAGCGGCGACGGGGCAGGAACGCAGCTCACGCCCGTGGTTAGTACTTGTCCCTTGTGTTAGTCCGAGTCACGACATACACGACAGGGGTCCGTGCACATACCGTCCGATGAGGGAGCAGGTCTCGGTGTCAGCAGCCACGGCACCGTGCAGGTAGTGCTGGGGACCGCACCTGGGTTGAGTCAGGATGACCACAAGTGTCACTGCCACCGCCAGTACCCCCAGGGCCAGTAGCACCAGGCAACAGATCTTCCCCGTGGACATGGCTATTCCTCTGCCGCCGGAGGAGCTGGAAGGCTCCCAGTCCTTTCGGGAAGACGTCTGCTTTGCTCGGGGGGGAAGTAGAGAATCCCGGCAGTTTTGTGAGGGAGGTCGCACTGCCGTGGGCTCTGCCCCTAGCGACTGCCCGAGGATCACATTCTTTTCAACTTTAAAAGTTGCTAAAAAGGGAACGGTGTACTCTTGCCTTCCACCTCTCTCTTAGGTGTGAGGAGCTTTTCACTCTCTTTTCTTGCAGATCCACAATCTGCCTCTTTTTTTGTGTGTGTGTGTCTCTGATGAAAACATTTAACACATTCCCTCCTGGACCACTTCAAAGAGAAATCTCCGCCCTGCTCCTCGGCTTCTCACAGCTTCCTTGGCTTCCCGTTCTTGACACACAAACACCTAACAAAGGTGGCCTACATGAATCACTAGAAAATTACCTCAGTCCTACATTGCAAACTTGGGGTGTTTTGTTCCTGTAAAACTACTCAAAGAAGTAAAAGCTAAATACACTATACAAAGCTAGAACCTTCATATTTACTCTTACTTTACCTTATAGTTTATTATAATCTTATTTACTTTTCCCATATTTACATCTTTCTAGTGTTCACAGCATACATCTTCTGTAAATGAGCACAACAGAACAACTGGAATAAAGCAGCACTTTGCAAACATCGGTGCCCAGAGCTCTGGGGTCCAGCCTGTGCACAGCTGCTCCCTGGGACAGATCTGATCCCTCACAGAGCAGTGATGAGCAGCAGGAACTGCTACCCGGTGCAGCGAACCTCAGCTACATCTTTAACAGCCTCTTAATTACACAGTTCTCCTTGCACTCAAGAAGTTAAAGATAGGGCTACACGTCTGTCTGCTGTCTTTCTAAAAGATGTTATCTGTGATTCTTTCCCTGCTAGATTCGGGAGAAGGGGAATTCACCTGTGCAGATTTACACACGTATTTCAGAGCAGACTTTGAACTTGTCCCACTAAACTTTATATTATAACTAAGCAATACTATTTCACATGTCATATCTCAAGAAATGGATTTGATAGGCTAAGATGTCTTTGTAGGGGTTGTATCTTCTCATAAGGTTATCTAGGGAAACTGAAAATAGTTCAAGAAAAATCCATGGGTTTGTCCAAGATAAAACCATGGTCTCCAGGTAATAATTTCTTGGTCTCCTCACCTCAGTCTCATCTGGCAAATATACTTGGCATGTGTAAACCAACCTCCTCAGCTCTAATAAGACTCTTCACTCCATTGCAAAACATTGCTGATTTTGTAGAATTTCTCAATCCCTACATGACTTTGATGTTTCATTTTCGACAAATTGCTGTATAGCACTTAAAGAACCATCATCCTGTTGTTTCTGGGAAAGCTGTTCCCTTTAAACTCACAGCAGAGCCAACCACTCAGTACCAATAAGACTCAAGTGGTTTTTGCCTATTCACCTTCATCAAATGCCATGGAAAATTCAACTGTAGTCTCTCCAAATTTTCCCAATTTTCAAATCTGGATTTTAACTCAGCACACCAAACCTCTGCATCTGGAAAATTATCATTGTGCAGTCAAGAAGGAGACCTGGAAGAGGCAAGAAAGGTAAAAGAGTGTCATCTCCCAGACCAAGGGAGAGGCCAAGGATGGCCTGGGAAGGCCAATACGTGGTTATGACTATTCCTGCCTCTCACAGGAAAACCCATATGTCTTTCTGATATGGAAATGAAGACTGAGCCTCTTTGTCTCTCTCACTATGTAACCTTTACAGCGTTGGTGCAACATTCAACTTTGAACATGCGTTACTACAAACCCTCCCATGTGAGCAGCTGCTCCCCAGTTCACATGCTGGGATTCAGGACTTTGACCTCTATTTGTCTGTTTGTTTGTTTCTCAAAACTCTCACATTTGCCATCATTGTCTGGGAGCACAGTTTGCCTTGGCAGAAATCTCACTCTCTGGTCTTCTTCTGCCAGCATGAAGGGCTTTGTATGCTGCTTGAAAGGGGACTCAGGTATTTAAAGATCCTTACAGGCCAATATAAACTCAGGGAAATTTTAACTAGAATTTTAATTATTAACAGAATAATTATTCATAGACTTATAAAAAGGCAGAGTATCTTTAAATTATTCTTTATATTGTTGGGGTCTTGCTACGTCTTTGTCCAAATCTGCAATCAAGAGATCAAATTTGAATATTATGTAATGTCTGAAGTACAGGCATTGTTAAGGTTAATGTGAATACCACAGCTACCTTAGGGAGGATAAGAAATTATCAAAGAGTGTAAATCCTCGGATTTCTTTCACAATTTCCCTCTCAGGTTATTGCAGAGCTGTTGAAGAGTATTGGCCATTGGGCTGAGTTGGTGGGGGGAGTACAGGGAGTCACCTAGTGACCAAAGGGACCAGGACAGGCTTTGGAGGCACCAGGAGCTTCCCTTTCAGCCTTGCTGAGGATATTGTGCACCTTTGCTTATTTTGGCAGCAGTGTATTGCACTAAGCCAATGGAATTTTACCTCAAGCTCCAACAAGTCTTGACACACACAACTGCCATCTGCAGCCGCTGCTGCTCTGACAGTAAAGCTGGTTTTCGATGATGGGGGCATCAGCCATGTTTGAGGAGAAGAAAGCTGGTTGCTGGTTGAAAGACACTCCTCACAGCCAGCCTTGGGAGCCTGGAGGTCAGGAGACAATGCCAAAGAGCCCCAGCGTCTCCATGAGGTGTAAGCATGCTTTTCATTTGGCAGAATAAACCTGGAGATGCAAATTGAGGAGACACCTTTGGAGAAGATGGAGATTTCTGTGTTGAAGCAGGATTCATGACAGTCCAGGGCCAGACTGAGAAAAACAGGGTTGCATCCTTGTGTGCAGGAAAAGAGTAGCTTTGTGGCATGAATGACATTTCAAGTATTGTGTTTTGCCTCCTTTTCTTCAGTGCTGCTTTTCATTGATTGAGGGGAAGAAATGAACATCATTGGAAAGGCAGACATTTGTGCTCAACAAAGGAAAGCTAAGATATTGACACTCAGTTGATCACTCTTCATCTCATCTTTTAAAAATATAAATTAAAAGAACCCTAAATGCACACCAAACTCATGAGCCATTCTCACACTAGTGTTCTACATAACCTCATTTGACTTGGTCTCCACACTGTCCAAATTATTTTGCAACATATTCAAGAGGATGCCTCTTTCTGCTGGTGTTTATTTGCAGAGCGTTGTCTACAGTCACCAGCTCTTGAAGTGCATTTTACATTTTCCAGCTCCAAATTGGATTTTAATCATTGGACAAGAGTCTAGGAAAGCTTCCAAGAGCATGCAACCAAAAGCCAAATTGGACGTATTTCATACTCTGTTTGTCCTCTCCTCCAGTCATGTTTGTTTATAACCCGGGAATATCAATTGACTCTATATCATAATCAAATAACCTAATAATAGGCAATATTCAGGGAATTTATGTCCAGATTTTCTAAGGGACATGGCTGCGAGTTCCACAGTTGGTGCTCATGATCCATTTGTCTCAGTACAGTTTTTCAGAAACTGCTACACACTAAACTTTGCACATTGTTTTCCTTTGCACACAAACAAGTTTTCTTTATTGAGGGTCATGGGTCTATTCCCACAAAAACCAGGTTTTCAGGCATCTGGAAGAACAGTTACTTGGAATTAGGAAATTCTGGTACTCAAGAATTTCTCATTCATATTTCTCTCCCCTCTGTTATTTCTCGGAATTCAGGGTCACAGTTAAACCCATAAACTATCCTATTCAGGAAAACCAAGCCCTTCTTCTTCTTTTGTTGCTGAAATCAGAAAAGGGAAATACGTTCCCAAATTACTCATAGATTTATGTTTTGCTGAGATTAACATGTGAGTACCTTCTGAATCAAGGCTTTTTGGTTTTCCTTTTAATTTGAAAGCATGCCAGGGAACAACACTCACACTTCTAGCTGAGAAACTTGGCAGTACTTCATCTCAAATCTTGAAAACACACTTCTGGCTCCAACAGTAATGGTTAAACAGATTCCTCCTACAAGCCCTGAAAAGGCTGGAGGGCAATCACAAGCGTTTCATGTTTTAGGAGGAGAGCAGCAGGGCAGTGACGGATGACTGGAGAGGACAAACTACATCTTTAGGATGGCAAGTATCAACAGTCCAATACTACTCTGGCACTATTTTCCTCAGCCACACTATCCTTCAGTTTCCCACTTAAAGAATCTCTCTTTGTGGGCTGTAAGCATGAACAAAGGGAAAGCACTTGAACGAGGCAGTCACAGGACACGCACCGTTTCTCACACCACTGAAAACCTAAAGGGACCCACAGAATCTCAGGGACTCCTAGATCTTTGTTAAATTTTTCAAGGTTAAAGGCAGAGCTGCTGGTGGAAGGAGGCTCCTTTTTCCTTTCCTGCTGGTTACAAAGTAATGCCTGATGGAAATGCTCTGTGGAATCCAAACCAGAACAAACCTCTATTCCACAGTGGCATTGACCCAGTGAAAGTCAACTTTTGCACAGTTCTACTTAATGGGACACATGGCACAAACCCCTGCCCAAGGCAAACTCTTCTCCATCTTCTTTATTCAATGAGGACATCCATGCACAGTTTACTGCAAACATCAGCACTTTATTCTTTCTGTAACACTGCAGCTATGTTCAATATTAAATTAACAATGAAACCTTCTGATTCAGTCCTTAACTCTTGAGTGCCCTTCTGGACCAAATCCAGCAGTTTTCTTAAAGACTAAACCTCATTAGTACAATTATTGTAACAGCTGAAAGTATTGGCAGGAGAAAACAAGAGGGAGCTTTGTGTGCGTCTAAAGACACCAACAGCAAACTCTGTCTGAACTCCGCATTGACTAAAATAGGCCGGAGTATTACAGTACTGACCCCAAAGGATATCTGTGGAGGGTTTTAACTCACACGGAGTACTAAAGTCACTGAAATTACTAAATATAATATATTTATAGTAAAGTGCATGTGTAACTACCTATACAGCTGCCACCATATGCTTTGTATGATCTCAGTGAGACCCAGCCAGTGAGTACTGGTTCATTGCCGTGCTCATTCGAGAGCTACCTGGATCAGAGTTTGCTCACTGAGTCCTGTGGAGGCTGGAGGTCCCTTGGTCTCCCCAGAGCCCGGCACAGGGCAGCATGAGCCACTCTGAACACATAAGGGAAGCACATCAGCTGAGGAAGTTGAGGAATGATTTTGCCAGGGATCTTCACAGAGAGAAGTAACGTGCTCAAATCTTGAACTCTTTAATGTTAAAAGCCCTAGAAAGATGTTCAGAAAAAGGAGTGCTGTTGAAATACAATTTGGAAGTCAAAAAGGGAATCAATGAGCATGAAAATGCAACACCAGCAAATCTCTGGCTTGAACTAAATTAAGGGGAGTGGCTGACAAGCGGCAGAATATCACCCACAGGGACCTTGCTGAACTTGAACAGAAACCTCATGAAGTTTGGTGAAGCGCAGGGCAGAGGTCTGCACGCAGGCAGAGTAATGTGCTCAGAACAGGCTCTCTCATGGGCGGCTCTCTGTGTTGGAGAGGGATCCAGGTAAATGAGTATTTAAATGCTAGCAAAATCCACAAGCTTGACTGTGTGTTCTCTTCCAAGCCCTCTATATGCTTCTCCAGCCTCTATCACCCTGGTTCCCAACTCCACAAAGCAGCTACTATTCCTCACCAAACATTCCCTGATTTCCCTCCCCCTGCCACCCCCACAGTCTGGGTCCCTGGTCCATGTTCTGGTCCCACTCAGCCAGTCAACGCAAGCTCACACCGTGCAGGAGATGAGGGCAAACACTCCATGAGCTGCACATACTGAGCCCCAAGCAATAGGGATGTGATGTCCGCATTAGGCTGTTTGTGCAGCTGCTACAATATTTTTCTTTTCATTTTTTACTTCTTTTAAAAGTTCTTGGTGTTAAGGGTATATAAAAACAATAGGGACTTTTGTGGTAAGAGATCATCTGAAAACAACCTCATCCTCTCAGAAGAAGAAGCAAGGATGGGAAATATTTTCTAAAAATTCCCCTAAATGAGAACTGAGGCTTTCCTGGGATTCCAGGTAAATGACAAAGCTGCACTGCTGTGCACAGTGAGGCTTTCCAAAGTGCATAACCACACTGCAATTTCTGAGTCAGGAATCAAGACCAGGACTAGCATCTGGATTTCATCTCCTCTCCAAAATGAGCAGGACTGGTGAAATGGAGCCAAACAGATTGTACTTTCTTGTGGAGTCAGCAGACCCCACCTCTGCCTATCCCTTGCAGCTCTTCCTGAAAAATGAAAGCATCCACACAGCATCCCCACTGGGGTTCTGCAGTTTCCTACCATCTCACTGGACTCTAGTGACATCCACCACCATCAGAGCGCTGAAAGGGAGCATGAGGGAGGACATGTGTAGCTGGTGCAGGAAGGATAGGAAGGGACCAGGATGTGCCTCTGGGAAGCCACGAGCTGCTGAAGAGACTCCCTCATGCTTGCCTTAGACTCTCCTCTCATGAGTCGCAGCTTAAACACAGCCTAAGAACTCTGCACCACTGCCCTCTCCCTGCTGCACTTCCAGCTCTTTGGGAAGGGTAAGTCCTGGCAATACAAGTCCGAAGTGTGAGTGCTGCAAGTCAGTAAGTATTTCAGAGAGCCAGCCCATATGGAAAACCAGAACAAGCTGAGCTTCTCTGCAAGGGAAGGGGGGAAGAGCAGGTTTTTAACTGCCCTTATGATCCTCATGTACTTCACAAAGAAAGCAATGCAGAGGCTGAGAGAAGGATAAAACCCAGCTCCATCAACAGCCCATGCCATGTCCTGGTGCAAAAAATTAAGGTTATTGGTATTGCGCAACTGCAGACGTAGGCTCCTAGCTGTGTCTCAGTTCCAGGGATAACAGCATTGCTTCACAATAACTTCCCTTCCTTCTGAATGTGTCTGGGAGCTCATGTGAGGTAACCCTTTCCTTGTGCAAGAGTACAAGAAACTGTTTGCTTTCTTCCCTAGAAAGTGGAAGAACAGCATGTAGGAAAAGAGAAAATCAGTCTTGTAGAGTTTGTTTTCTGTACTTTTCTTTTCCCCTGCTTATCTTTCACTGCTGTTTTACTTTGGAAATTCCCTGGTATTGAAATATGGTGTTTCAATGCTGTTGCACAATTCCCTTTGGAGCTGTTGTATTACTTATCATTAGCCATTTTCCCACCCTCTGATCATTGTAAATGTCTCCTTCCTTCCTTCAAAATTTTACACTCTTTCCTCTAGGGACATGCTAGTCCCAAAATTTACTCAGCTGGAACGTGGGGTAGAAAAGGCATGAAGTCAACTGCTGCTTATTCATGAGCACGTACAATGGGAATGGAAAAAATACCTCCTTTCCCACATTCAGAATCTGAATATTAATCTCTGTCAATGTTAAATATATAGTGTAAAAATACCTGAGCTGAGATACCTGGGTACTACATATATTTATTTCAATAGAGAATAAGCTGTTTTCAGAATTTCATGCATATCCCTCCCTTCTTTTCTACCTTGTATATTTAAAGTCCTTTCTTTGCACCACAACTGGCTAAGTTTCTTACCATATTGAAGCAAGATGTTTTCAGCTTCTCAGATTGGAAAATGCAAGTAAGTTATTGTCAGCAATGCTTTCTAGTTCTCAACAATTACGTGGTCCCTTTCCAAATCATGTGGCAGTAGCTGTACCAGCACAGTACATCTCACAAGCCTCTGGATTCAAACCCTAAGCCAGTACAGTAATGTGTGGATTTTCACAGAAATCATCAAACGAAAGGTAGTTGCACGAGGAAAAAGGTTACTCAAGAAAACCTTGAGGGTTTGTGGGGGTTTGTGTGGCGGGGACGGGGTGTTTGGTTTTGGTTTTGTTTTGGGTTTTTGCTTGGTTGGTTGATTGGGGATTTTTCGGTTGGTTGGTTTGGTTTGGGGACTTTTTGGTGGTTTTTGTTGTTGTGGGTGTTTTTTGCTTGTTTGTTTGGGGTTTTGTTTGTTTGTTTGTTTTTTCCATAAAAAGCAGAGCTGCTGGTCTCCATACCAAAGGGCAGATGGAAGCAGCAGCATTTAACAGAAAGAAACAGTTTCTACATGGTCTCCCAGGGTCAGTGTAGAAATGACAAATAAATAATGCACACAGAAACATCTGGGGTTTGTCTGCAACAGATTAAAGGGCTTCTAGCAGTGACAGGACAGACTGTCCTAGTTTAATGAAAATTAAATTAATTTGAAAGCTTTTGGAACACAGAAACTGGATCACAGTGTGCATCTCCAGAGCTCCATGCTAGCAGCCAGAATGGAAAACGGACATGGTCCTTCAGCCTCACACATCATCCTCTCTGAAATTCAGGAAATCAAAACCCAGCTCCAGGTGCCCCAGCAACGAGGCTAATGGCATATTGGCTCCCCTTCTGGCCCTCTCCTCCTTTCTGTCTGCACCAGGAATTTTCACAATGCTTCCACTTTTACTGCGTAGTTCAGGCAGAGTCTTTTGGATGCTGTACTTGAGTAGTGACCAAACTTCCTGTCACTTCAGGCCCATGGATGAATTACAAAGATCCACAGCTCTCCTACCAGGTGACTGCAGATATTTCCATCACGTTATCCCATCGGCATCTATCCTCCTGCCTGCTGCTTTCTTTTCTAAGATCTGCTTCATGTTCACACAACTTTCCCAGCTGGCAATTCCCGGTGCAGCCTCTTGAGTGTCGCACAGCCATAAAACATTCCATCCCCAAAATATGTGGAATTCATCATCAGTTACAGAGATCCATTGGGTTGCCCAAGAGCATGGGCAGTGCCTTATTACTAAAACTTCATCTCTCCTTTCTGGGATGGTTGGTGCCTGGGGCTGCTCTCTCACCAGTGGCTCCCTCCTGACATGGCAGAGCCAGCCATGCCTCTGCCACAGGGACAAGTCTTTTCTTTCAGCAGCTCTGCCTAGCATCTATCACCTCCTGGAATGGGAAAACTTAGTCCTTCAAGTCAGGCAGCCATCACCAAGGCCCATAGAAAAGAAACACTTCTTCCAGACTCAGCCCTTTGCCCCTGCCAAAAGGTAATCAGCACTTTTCCCTTTCTTTGCCTATTCCCATTTCCCACTGCCTGGGACAAGTGAAAGCCTGTTCCTGAATGTCAGTCACTATTTCATGTCAACAGCTAAAATGGTGCCACATCTCAGTCTCAGAGCCAAGTTGGACTTTCCCTCTTCTGCTTCCTCCTCAATGTCTGACACTTGCTGCAGAGTCAAGGGCAGATCTGTGCAGGATTCCAGAAACCTGCCAAGCCTGGACTCTCAGCAGACTCTACACATTTTATATTTCCTTGCCTGATGTGAAATTCAGTCAGTCTAAACAGAGTTAGACACACACATAAACACACTCATCACACACACATTGGTGGCCAAGATTGCCCAAAACCATATTTCGGAGGCTTGTTTATTCAAGGTCAACCAGATAGCCATTTTGAAAACATAAACTCAGTAAAAACAAAAGTGTTTATATTCAGAAAACTTTCCTATTCTCCATACATTGTTTAGAAAGAGGAAAAAAAATTAAAATCTCCTGAAACAGTTCAATGTTCAAATGTAAAGAAATACAGCACATCCCTGTCCTGCTTTCATGGTCATAGATACTGTTTCATCTAAAGAACATTTGTCATTTGCTTATATTTCCGTCCTTTCTAAACAATAGGCTTAGATGTTGATTATATTTACATTAGAACAAAAAACCAGGCAGGTGGGTCAAACTGAGAGCCCCACAGCTCCTGTCTCTGACAGCAGCTGGCACCGGATGCCCAGCGAAGACTACAGCAGGAAGAGTACAACAATAAATGTGTAGTGATTCTTCCCTAAATGCTCTCTCAGCCTCCATTTACTTGAAATTCAGAAACTTCCTGAGCCACAAGTACCTCTTTGTGTCTCGTATCCCTTGATAATTTAGTTTAATGGATTTTTCCAATGTCATCCAGCTTCTGATTTACAGGATGATAAAAGTTTTCAGTGCCAAACACATCTTCACTGTGCTGCTTCCCTTCAGGCTCATCACTCCTGATCCCCCAGACTGTTGTTATTCCAGCAATGGAATAACAGCAGTGAGTCTCTGCTTTAGAAAAACAGGACTTGCCAGAGTAGCTACATTTGACCTAAGGAAACACTGTCACTTCACCACTGGAGAGGTGAAACATGAAGTTTAAAAACTTGATAAAAAGCAGAGTTTAAATAGTAAAGTGCTAGGATTTTAGTAAAAATTTAAGCAAAGCAAGGAGCGCAGCTGAATTTCAGTAACTGAGCAAATGATTAGCTAAAAATTAATTATCTGAGTTATTCTGTTTGTTCAGCTGCACTGATGGTCAGTAGTTCTGAAAGAGATTTGAACAATAACTAATTTTTCAATTAAAATTCCTATTCATAGGGGGTGAAGGAAAGAACTGGAGAATTTCCAGAAAAACTGTCCATCATCATGACCCGGAAAATAGACAGGTCAAAGCAAGGTAGAAGAGTTACTTCATCTCTCATACCCCCTTCTCAAAATCATAAGCCCACCGACCATTTAAAAGGAATTCAGAGTGCATGCTTAATTAGTTTTCGGCTAATTACCATACAGAGCGGGGAATGGGAGGTGGCAATAATATGAATACGCATTTGTATTGAATCTTTTGTGGATAAACAGACCCTGCAATGCTTTGTGACTTTGCCCTGCATATTTGGAAGCTATTCCACGCAGGCGCCCGGCTGTAATAAAAGCATGCCCTAACTTTGTTGTTAGAGTCTTTTCCATCTCAGTCGGGTATCGATACTGGATCTATACCCATATTTTAGTAAATCAGAGGAGTCAGTGCTGTCAGGCCTGTCACCTACTGCTGCCCCTCCCATGAGCCCAGAGCAATGAGGTGACTTGGAAAGAGCCACTCTCAGAGCAGCAGCTTCTGAAACCCACTGCAAATCATGTCCCCTTTAACACCCTCCTGACTGCAGCACCTTGAGCCCTGAAGTCTCCGGGAGCAGCCCATGCAACAACCCAGAAGAAGGCAATGGGAACATTACCGTAAATGAACAATCAGAGAGAAAGAAACCCACTGAGACCGAAAGAGCTGCCTGTCCTCTGACCTCAGTTGACAACTGAGCCAACTTTTCAGGGCTTTTCTGAAAAGTAGGCTGAAGTACAGTCACAGCCCAGCAGGAGTCCTAGAATATGAACTGTAAAGGGATTTATAACAAGAAAGAAAAAGAGAGATTTACGTAACCTCTTACACTTTTCAAAAAACACAGGCTTTATCCCTTCAACTACAACCCTGCACCTACAGCCAGTGTTTAGCTCATGCCTCATGGATGTGTTGGACAGTTAAATGGGATCTCCAGATAAATGCAAATCTGTTATGACAGAGGAGTTCAAGAAAAACACAAAGCTTAAATCATAGCTTACAAATTATAAACTTCATTGCCCATGACCCACTAGAAACCCAAAAGCAAGTTCCTATCCCAGTTGTATTTATGCTGACACATGAAGTCACCTGCGATTCAAGGTTTAACTGCCAAACTGACAATCAGAACAGAGGCAGTAGCAACTCACTGAGAACATGTGACAGACTGGAAATCATTTCCAACAGAGAACATGACAGAGAGTAATATTCACATCAGACTACAGTTAAGAGCTATTCTCCATAATAGCCAGTTTACACATGAAATTAAAGATGGAACTCGCTTTTGAGTCCAAGCAGTTCCACTGATGGTTCCCCAGTGACTCAGCAAGGTGAGGATTAACAGTGACTACTTGCTGCAGAGGACAGGTATCTACACTTTCAAAACTTATAAAACCTCACGGAGACAGTAGTGCCCTCAATAACAAGGCCAGAAGTTGGAAGTAGCCCTCAGGCACCTCCTTGTTTCAATCTGGTGTCTGTTCATTTGTGACAACACAGCATGAATTCTCATCCTGCAAATACAGCTCCTGTAAGAGAACCTAAGTTTTATTCTTCCTAAGGTTGTAATTTGGCATTTCTGATCAGGGATATAATGTCAGCAACAGTAAAATGATGTAAAAGTTGGTGTTTAGTCACTTCCTTTTACTAGAAGTAGCAGGAATGTCAAATCCAAACACTCAGAGAACAGCAGAGAACAGTATGAGATGGAGAGCAGTAGGCAAGGAATTGCACAGCTACAGCTTGATGATGGTGACGAAGCAATGTGAATGCCCAGAGGTTAAACTATCATGGACTTAAGTAAGGAAGTATGGAGCTGGAATCTCTCAGCATGCTAGAAATATGAGATATGAATTCTAAGGGTCAAAAAGCAGAACACATTTCTGGGAAATAGAGAAGAGTTTAAAAAAAAAAAAAGATACAGGCTTGGAAACAAAGTTCATTAGTGGAACTCTGTCCTCTCCCTGGACCTCTGTGCAATTCTAAACACAATTTGATAGTGGGTCCTTTAGAAGGATGCAGTGAACTTAATCTCTATTTATATAGGCGAGTAGCTCTGTCCCAAGAAAAATAACTGGGTGTTGAGAGTGTATTGTGTTAACCCTGGCTGTGCTAAGGAAGAATTCATGGCATGGTTCTTTTCCTCTCTGGCAGTGACAGCCGTAATGCTTTAGCATGAGTGGATCCCCTGCCAGGGCACGGAAGGCTTCTGTGCAGGCTCTACACCTCTGCTTCTGGTTACACTCCTGGTGAACTGTGGTGCTGGCATGGACACCATCTGCACCGAGCCCAGGAGATACAACTCAGAAGCAGGCAGAGGGGAACAAGGCTCTGGCTGAGAAGGCGGTGCTGGGTTAACTGTCGGACTTGATGACCTTAAAAGCCTTTCCCAACTTAAATGATTCTGTGACCCCACTGTCTCTGCCTAAGAGCCACTAGACCCCATTCCTCACCTACCCCTAAGATGTCCCTTATCCATGGGACATCTCCAGTCACCCGTCAAAGGATCGCCCAGGGAAGAGCCCAAGTAAAAGCCCTCATTTTATTGTGGTATCACCTCTGAACTCCACTCCTACTGTATGGTTGAATTTATCATTCTCAGAGACATAATCTTGACTCTAAACCTTGACTGGGCTCTAAGCCAGGATAACAGCCACATCCCCAGGTCACATGGTGTTGAGGGAACCCTACAAACAGGCTTCCAACTGTTTTAAGAAGCCCTCTTGAGTGTCCCTTTCTGACTGTACATCTAGATTTCTCTTTCTTTGGTTCCTAACTCTAACTCCATGTCTTTACTGACACTTATACAATGGGATTCACTTGGTAAGGTTTAGGTGGGGATAGGCCCAACTTTCCCCAATGGCAGAGCTACTGCTGTTCTCCAGTGATGCTTTGATGAGTACTCTGTGCTATCAGGTGGGCTGTATTTTGAGAAGCATCTGTGCAGAATCCATCAGTGTCTCAGGGCATTTAGAAACTAATACACAATTTAGTGAATAGATTGGGAGATGAGGACACCTATAGGAAAAGGGGTCTTCCCCAGGCTGTTCCTGATCTCCACATTACATTATGTTTTGTGCTACACAAAGCAGCTGATAGGTCTGGAGAAAATGACTGGTAGGGCTCCAGGTTCAGCAACAGCTCTTCTGGCATTGGTGGTGTTGATTTTGTAACCCCTGGAGCTGACCAGCACTCAGAAATTTCTGGGTTTTCCTGCTTATGCATTTCAATAACTTTAAGCTAACATCACCTTAAGATACCTAGGGTTGCCAGTGTCTTTTTCTCCTCTATTGTGGCTTGCTCAGCAACTCCTAAACTTCTGAACTTGAGGGATATAAGAACAGGGTATGGAGGCATGAGGTACCTGCCACACAATCTGAACTCTGTCCTTGAATGACAGCCCAGTCCAGGCACAATTCCTACTCTCAGTCTGTCTTGGGCTCCCTAGAACAGGAGCTGTTGATAGTTAAGCCATGTATTTATACAGCACAACAGAAATAACCCTGCACATGGCACTTGTCTGAATCCCTTCATCTTTATGCAATAAACTGTATTTCATTTTAACCAACAGCAATCCTACAAATCCCATTCATCTTCCATCACGGCAGGAATAAAAATTTATGTTTCCCCTCAGGCAAATGTTTTACTCCAAATTTGAATGATTTACAGGTACCTGTTGTGACATTCACTCTTCAATATTTCATATTTAGATGCAACATTATAAAGTTTCAGTATTTTAGAGAACAGAACAATGTGATGTTCTGTTTTTTATAATATTCCTGTAAGCCCTTAGGTATTGTCTCGCCAGATATGATCCCACTGACCTCCCTACATGTATCACAGGCTGACACACAATGAAGAACTGCAGAGTTTATTTTAAATTCAGTCTCATCATACAAAATAAACTTCAACCCAGGAAATCTGGCAATTGAGAACTTTAGGTGCATAGGATGAATTGTTAGTTGGTGATGTATCTGCTCGGTGTTCTGCTTTCACACACAGCAGGCAGGTGACCGGTGCCCCTGCACACAGCCTGCTCTAGGTTGGCTCTAACACCCCAAGGAGCAAAGCAACAGAACAGGTCTTGTCCTACTGGGTCCCAGATTTTAGTTCTCTGCCCCATTTCTCAGTTATGTTCAGTACTGCTGGAAATATACCAAGAAATCTGATTCAGGATAGGAATAGCCTGTTCCAAGACAGTTTCTCTCACTTCAACATTTCAAATGTTTGGCTCGGCATCCAAAGCAGAAACTCTTAATTCCAACCTTAATTCCATCTCCCATATGACCAGGAGATTTTGGTTACAGAATTGGGCACTTGGAATGAGAAAATTAAAGAAGGAAATAATGGTTAGTGGCAAATCAATTACATTCAAAATGGTGTTCCATTAGAAAAGCAGCTTCAACTCTTGTACTGTAAGGAAACAAATCCATCTTTCCATCTTCAAGGAACAAGAAAGTGTCAGCTTCTGAGAAGTTAAAAATCATATAAATCCAAACTATCTTTAGAAGTGTATTTGGCTAAATACGAATGCCAATGCCATGTCTCTAAGCATCTTCATAAAAACCTGTGGCCTCCCACATTGTTAAGCCAAATCAAAAAAAGAAGGTGGACAATAAATGTGAGTAAAATATTTGAAAGGTGAATCTACACCAGAAGTTGTATTTTGAAGTATTCACAGAAGCTTCTTATATGAGTCTCTACTTTCTACCTCAGGAGATCTTATTTATTTGTTCTTTTTTATATTCTTTTCTGAGGTCCTGTGACTGATCCTCCTTCATGGTTCCATGTAGTTCCCCATTCATGCACGCTTCATCGTGCTTGTCAGGCTGAAGCAATTATTCAAGGCTTTCAAGTGTCACCTCCTGGTCTCTCACCCCAGCAATCTACATTGATTTCTCTCTTCTTGACTGTCAGGAGTTAAAAATAGCATGCTCTAAGAGCAAATTATTCGCATGGGTAAAAGACTGCAGAATCAGAAAGGACAAGGATGAAAGCCAGTTGGCAGATAGCCATTAGTGGGAGAGACATTCTGCTTCCAAAATATGGCTTTCAAAAGAAAAGTGGAGATTATTAAAGATATCATTAAATAGATTCACTGCTCTTTAAGAATGGCAGTATCTGGTTTTAACTGGAAGGATAAAAATAACATGAAATACTGTATCAGTTACAAAACCAACCAGCTACAGCTTATTCCATTCATTTATAGCTCTGAACTGCCTCCCTTCCCAAGGCTATTATTTCTTCTTTATTATATTTGATTCTATTAAGCAGCTCAGAGCTGTATTTACTTGTTTAGTGGTTTTTTTGAGTACTGGGGTTATAAAAGGACCTGGATGCTAAACTAATCCAAGAACATCTTGCCATGGTGATAGGTAGGCAGGTTCCTTGGGAAAACTCACCCAACACAAATCCTGTAGATAGAGAAGCTGCCTTTCAGGGACACAGAAAGAGTGATCACATTTGTAGGGACCCAGCACTGTGGAGCACAGAATATCACTGTCCCTCTGCAGAAGGACAGATGCTTCTCCACCACACTGGTGAACATTACACAGTTGGGAAGACACTCAGAAATGTGTTGGAACACCAAAGAGGTTATCTGTTGTAAGTGAGAACAGTAATTACCTGACAAATAAAGATTCCCTCTGGAAGGCCCAGACTGTACAGTTGGAAATGCACAGAATTTAGAGGCTGATTTAGGGCTCTGTAACAAATTCCACAGACAGAGAAGCATTTAATCAGGAGCCCACTCCTCCCCTCAGGGCTGTGTGGAACACTGTGTACATCCAGGGGTAGGATGCAGGTGCAGCCAAAGGCAACCCCACCTTCACAGTGCCCCTGTTCTGTAGCCCCATGGGTAGAACTGCAGCTCGTGAGGAGAAGGTGACTTTGCCATCACTGGCAGTTTGCAGAAACCTGGTAAACTGAGAAATAGGAACATCAATTTGGCAAAGTATAAATAGCAAGCAGAGCTCCTACTTCACGCTTCAAGTATTAGTTAAAGCTGAGCAATTCATCCTTACGGCAACAAGATCTTGCTTTAGAAACAGGGAAGTATCTGGAAATGAAAGCACAGTTATCAGCTTGAAGTACTATTTCCTTCAAAAGCAACAGGAAAAGGTTGTCACAAATGGCACAAAGTGTTTTCTTGCCCAGGCTAACCTTACTTAAAATCAGAATATGGACCACCAGCAACTAGAATGGAAAATGGTACCTTAAGTGTGGCTTTACTTCTCAAAGCCCAATCCTAGACCTCCAGCACTATGATAAAAAAGCAAAACTCAGTAACGGTCACCATATTTCAGCTTCCTCAGACTCTTGATCCAAGAGTTGCTTTAGCCCCCTGCATAATGCATTATGTTCACACATTCTGCCACCAGTACTCATATATTATCCCAAGTGTTGAAATACTGAGATTACTTATACCTCAAGCTCCTGGATTCACATGGTTATGCAAGAAATCCAATTTTAATTAAAACCAAATTTCTAGCACTTCATATGGAGAAGAAAATCTTCAAAACGGGACTGCCAAAGTTGCAAAACTCCAAGTACCCCTAAACAGGCACAAAATACACTGCTTATTAAATCAGACTATTCTTAAGGTACTCTCAAGACTGTGAGAAGCAAGCTGGAGCTGGAACTCCTGATACCATGCTGTCATACACTATCTTAAGCAATCTCTGCAAAAATATAACAAATTTGTAGAAATCATTAGGAAAGATGACAACGAATGGCCAAAGAGCTGCACACTCAAAGTAGGTGGAGACAGGGATGCCTTATCCTGCAATGGTTTAATGCACCCTGAGTGCCTGCTGACACTTCCTTCACAGGAGAAGCCATCACATACACGGGGTGAGTTAATGTTTTCTCAGACTACACATGCAGTCTCATCTCTAGCCATGTGAAACTCTGACTGACAGCCTTAGCAGGCCTGTGCACATCAGGAACAATATAAAGTTGATGTCTGCATGGACTGAACAGCTTTAGAGAGAGAAGTTACTTTGATTGGGCTAGAAACATAATGACAGTTCTGGAAATTCCCTTTTTCTCCTCACCTGTATGAATCCAGGCCCTGTTCCAGATGGTTTCTCATCAACTGGCAGTCTGGTTTTGTTCTCATCACAGCTGAACAGACTGTATGTTTTCTAATAATTTCACACATTCCTGACATATCAGCACTGGTGGGGTTTAGGATTGGTCCTTTTGCTTCTTTTCTCTCAAGGAATTTCTCCCCATTTTGCTGCTAAGGAACAATAATGACTGGGTACTTAGGAGAGACAAAAGATCTTGCCCCAAGAAAGGTGCGGCTGGCTCTCCTTATCTGAGGTTTTTCTCTCTGAGGGGCAGAAATACCAAAAGAATTCGGTAGAGAATGGGCTGGGGAAGAAGGGGGCCTAGGCACAGCTCCTAGGGCTCTCTCTTGCTCTCAGCATTCAGAGGAGGAAGGAGGCTGCAGTCACTGTGGGAAGGATTCAGCACCACTGCGAGATTCTGTCTCCTGCTGCTTGCTTCTACCGTGAGTTGGAGCTCTGCTCATAAGAGCAGCCGTTGATCTGGGACCTTCTTAACATCCTACTTCACCAAACAAAGGACCCTTCACCATCTGCTCGGGTGCCTCAGGGGAAAACTCTGAGACCCCCGAGCCCTTTTCCCCTCCCAGGGAGCCAGCCTCTCCCGGCTGTGTTCAGGAGCCGGGCTGCCCTGCCCAGCCCTGCCGCACCTCTGCTACAGCTCCTGGGTTTTTGCTCCGCTGTAGCCCTCTCACCCCCTGCCTGCTGGGACCTCCCACAGCTCCAGCTGCCAAGGTTCTGATACATCTCATCTACCACTCCGGGACTTTGCTCGTCCCTGCCATTCGGGTTTGCCGCTTCCGAGGTTTCCTGCTACAGCTCCTTTTGCTGTCCAGAGGGGGCACCGGGACCGGCTGCCCCTGGGGTTCGGAGAGGACACCGTTTCTCCATCCCTTCCTGCCGGCCGTGTTCGCCATTGTCCAGTGGGGAAGGACAGCCAGACCCGGCCACAGCGCCCCCTGCAGCCGAGGGGGAGTCATCGCACCCGCCCTGCCCGGCCGGGAGCCCCCAGCGCCCCTGCCGGCTGCGGCCGGAACTGCCCCAGAGGGAAAGGGCTGCAGCTGCGGGAAGAGACTGTTTTATTGGGGTTCTGGTTCTGTTTGTTGTTGTTACCATTGCTGTTGTTCGTCTGCCTTGTTATACATACATGTAAAGAACTGTTATTCCTTTCTCATATCTCTGCCTGAAAGCCCCTTAATTTCAAAATTATAATAATTTGGAGGGAAGGGGCTTACAATTTCCATTCCAAGGGAGGCTCCTGCCTTCCTTAGCAGACACCTGTCTTTCAAACCAAGACGAACACCCAAGCAATTCCCTAGCCAAAAGAAAACATTTGACAGATCTTCACTGTTGGAAGACTCTAAACTGTACTTACAGGAAGACATTAAATTAATCCTGCAAAAGCAACAAGGTCTGACTATGTTATCAGATGCCTATGCTATTTGTCTAAATTAGATTATTTCTAATTTGTCTTTTCCTTTCATTAATCAGCATAATCAGGTTAAAGTTACAGTCACGTGTTCCCAGCTTGGATTTGTTTGCTGTATCTCAGTCAGACTTCAAGAGAAGCTGCAGTGTCCAAAAGCTTCTGTTTCTCCCTCTGATATGCATCAGCTCTATAAAAGATGGCATCTCTCACTACTAACACCACTTCATTTCAAAGGGGAAAAGCCCCTTACTAAAGACTTGATGTAACACTCTTGGACCCAAACTTCCCATCGATGCCTGTGGATGATGCAGTGGATGTCCCATATGAATTAATTCTAACTTTTTTGTACTGTTTTCAGAAAAAAAGGCTGTGTGAGCTCCAGAGACAGCGCTGTGAGCAGCAGAACCACACAGTCTGGTTCCTTACTTGTCCCAAATGTTTAACCTGAGCATCAGTAACACTGCAAGCTGGCACTGGAGGATTTAGAGACTCTTTTCCTCATGGATTTTCTGGTAACTGGGGTTTGTATTAACTCAATCTTCTATGTACAAATTGAGTCATTCATCTTTAAGACAATTACATCAACTTAATTACTTCTTTAGAGTTTGATTGACGCTCTAGTGATTACCTCAAGATGACAAAATGCTGTCTTACCTGCGAGGCTACCTAGGAGAGCTCTTAGGATGGCTGAGGTTAGTTACTTCTGTGCCTCTCAGAAACCTCTGACAATGAGTGATAAAAACAAAACAAGTACCAAAGCACGGAAACCCTACTTGCCAAAAACTGCTCAGCCTCCAACTCTCTCAGGAACATTTCTCTCAGGAAAAACATGCCAACAAAAGAAAAGAGCCTTTCTTGTTGCTGTGGCTTAAAGACAGCTATAATTTGTAAGGGAAAGAGAAAACCTAGGTAAGTGACAGATCAGCAGGTGACGTAACATTTCTGGACTTCTGTCTTTGCATCTGCAAAATGGGAAAAAAGTACATATACAATTTTGATATATACATTTGAAAAGGCTATATATAAGAGGGATAACGGGCCCATTGATTTCAGTAGGCTCCAGAGCACACCTCTAAATATAAATAGAATGTCGCTCCACAGTTCTCCTCAGCAGTTCCATTAGTTCTTAAAATAGTTCGATACATTTCTCCCATGCAGCTATTTGCTTGAACAGGCATCACTGAGCCATCCCCAATGAACACCTCCAGTGTTGTGTTTCCACGTATTCACCCAATCATTTATTTCTTCTTGCTTTTTTCCTCCGATCCTATCACCCACTGAAAACACATCAAGTCTACTGTTTCCTTAATTCCTGACACTCACACAATATAACTTACAGCTAAATAAACACATCGCAGAAACCTCGCCGTCAAGTCCCAGCAGCTTTTTCAGGAGCTACAGCAGCTCGTTATCCCCACCTGGAGGACGGACCGACCCCTGAAGGACCCGTGTTCACAGTCAGTCTCCGTCTGCGAAGGGACGTGTAAAACATGGCAGGAATCCCACCCAGGACACACACACGTGTGTGCATCACATCCAGCACAGGACACACACCTGTGTGCCATAGTTTGGACAAAACGGTCCTTTTGAACAGTCAGGCGGTGTGTGTTATCAATGAGGTCTGCCTATGCCCTCACTGCTTTGAATTTGCTCACGTGGTGCTCATTCCACACCAATCTCAGCAAACGATGACCTCTCCTCCCCCACCAAGCCGGGTCTCGCTGTGAACCTCTGCCCGTGACTCTCTCTGCCTTGGGAGACCACGAGTTTCAAACAGATTTCTGGGTACGGCCACCAAACAAACCCCTGGAGCCCCAAACAGATTACGGGACACTCCCTTGAGGGCAGAGAGGCCCTGCAGAGGGACCTCGGTAAATTAGAGGGCTGGGCAATCACCAACCGTATGAAATTTAACAAGAGGGAGGTATTCTGCACCTAGAACAGGGCAATCCTGGCTGTATGTATGGATCGGGGAATAAGTGCTGGAGAGCAGCTGTGGGAAGGGATCTGGGGGTCCTGGAAAGTTGGACGAGAGTCACCATTACCCTGGCAGCCAGGAGGGCCAACTGTGTCCTGGGGGACATCAAGTATAACATTACCAGCCGGGCAAGGGAGGGGATTGTCCCACTCTGCTCTGCACTGGGGTAGCCTCACCTTGAATATTGTGTGCTGTTTTGGGCACCACAGTATAAAAAAGACATTAGGCTATTAGAGAGCGTCCAAAGGAGGGACACGAGGATGGGGAAGGGTAGGGAAGGGAAGCCTTATGAGGAGCAGCTGAGGGCACTTCGTTCACCTTGAAGAAGACTGAGAAGAGACCTCACTGCAGTCTTCAACATCCTCACGAGGGGCAGCGGAGGGGCAGGCAGTGATCTCTCTGGTGACCAAGGACAGAACCCGTGGAAACAGCACAAAGCAGAGTCAGGGGAGGTTTAGGCTGGATATAATGAGAGGGTTCTTCCCCCAGAGGGTGGCTGAGCACTGGAAGAGGCTCCCCAGGGCAGAGGTCCTGGGCCTAAACCTGACAGAGTTCTTGAACA
>VYZT01041678.1:16060-57360 GCA_013400735.1 Pomatostomus ruficeps | reverse complement strand
ATTCCTTTTCATTTACAGTGACATAAAACATCAAAAATTTAGCTCAATTAAACTATGAGGACATCACTTCAGGGAGGTCAGCTTAAGTGCCCTATCTGTTTGAATGTCTTTTTTTAGACAAACCCTGTGTTCTGGTGATTGCCCTTCCTCATAGATGTATGGCTTCACTAGAGCCATACTCATTTGGCTGAGTTTTCCCATGACTGCTCAATAATAGTACAGAGGGAAACCCACAGAGAATTAATCCAGTCATGGTTGTGCTAATTTCCAAAGAAGCAACTGAAAATAAGGGGAGTTTGTAATAAATGCAATATAAAACCTGTTTACATGACTGATTCTCCTCCCCACCCCCACCAGTCTGACCTTACCTCATTCCAGATCTCCCAGTTCTAGCTGAAAGCATTTTTGTGAAGAATGCTACCAGGAAAATTCCCTTTTTTATCTTGGCTATGAAAGACTTGTATGAAAGACCTTTCAATGGAAAGGGGGAATCTGTCTAAATGTGTTGCTATTGAAAGAGGATTGGTTTATGGTCGCATAGTTTGATATTCTTAGGAGGACTATACATTTAATCTTTGATCTAGAAATGATTTCAAGAGCCTGCTCATAAGCTAAAAGAATTTCTATCTAAATGTGCCATCTTCAGTAAAAGGTATAACCAAAAGAATTGTATTTTTTTCTGAGTGAGTTTTCTCAAATATGGTTTCACTGGATCATTTCAGGGGGTTTCCTCTATCTTCATTTAGCTGGTATAAGTTTTTCAGGTAAAACAGTTTGTACAGGCTCCACGTAAATGATTTTTTGGTTCTGTATTCAGGGAGGAAATAGACCGTCCTCTTTAAGGTTATAGTGCTAAAACCAACAAACTGTTTCCAGGGCAGATGCATAAAATTGAGTATTATACCTGTTGTATTCCAGTGTGATCTCCAAGCAGAGTTGTTTTAAGGAAGGTAAGGTAAATCTTTACGTATGAAAAGATGCTTCAGTGTTACTGAAGACCTATTCCAAATTTTAGCAAGGGAGTATGATCTGAAGCAGTTGTTTTGGCACTTTTTTTTTTAACTGTCATGGAGCTTGAAATGATGAGCTCAGCTGGGAAAGTAAGCTTCTAAATTAATATTGTAAAAATAGTAAGGGTGTATTCTTGCATACAGGAGTAGAAAAAATGATGACAATATGTCCCCCACCCCTGCTTTTCAAAAACGGGGGGCAGCTGCTGGTTTTGGCCCTAGAAGCCCCTCCCACCTTAGTATTTTCATAGCTGAAGTAACAAACATCCTCCACCGTCTTTACATAGTGCCCCAGTCACTGCTTGCAGAGACTTCTGTTGACCCAGTTGTATTTTGGCTTTTTGGTAGGGATATGGGATAATTTTCAATTCTTTCAGACTATTAACTTTCCTTAATACTGTATATCTTCAGAAATAAAACTGTAAGTACATGCTGTTCTCAATGGCAGTGAATACTGTTCCACCAGTGTTTGTTTAATGATGAGAAAAATCCAGCTCAATCTATATATTATTTTTGTAAAATATGCAATTAACTAAACTCAGCCATTATGCAGTAAACATGCACTTTGGATAATCTGTTCAATGAGAATAATGCAGACATTACACCCATCCTGATACGTAGAAGATGATCCATGGGGGGAAAAGATACATGTGCATAAGTCAATTATTTGAGAATAGAGTCCTTAATTTCTTCAGGCTCTATAAAAAGAATTTTGGCATCTGCACGTATTTATTTTAGAGATATAGGGGTAAATCTTCAGCGCAGAGCATGGGGAGTTAACCATGGAACATTCATTAATGTTAATGGGATTTCTATGGCTAATTCCCCACACTGAAAATTTAGCCCAAAGAGATTTGAGAAGTGATGTTGAGAAGCAAGTTGGTCGGTTAGTCTCATTACTCTCGTGTTATTAACTGCTCTATCTGCCACTGGCTTTGTAGGAGCACTGAGATATTATACTTAACTGTTAATAATAAAGGGCTCTATGCTAAGTACACATTCTACTGTAGAGGTAAAATAGTGCAGTTATATGAGCAAATTTTGGATATTTTCATTAAAAAACCCCTGCAAAGCCATAGAATAGAAGGGGGGAAACACCTATTAAGGCATATTTTTAGACAGCAGAAATGGTTTACATTTCTAGTACAGCTTTAGCACCAAAAGGATTTTTTATTTTCTTACATAGTATTTTACTGTTGGGATGCAGCTTCAGAGCTGGCCAACTTGAGCAGGGGATTGAACCCAATGACTTCCACGTTCCTTCTAGCATAAATTAATGTATGATTTAGACTTAGTATAGCATTTTTCGTAAAGCCTTTTTGGACTGGTTTTCTTTTGTAAAAGTTAATTGAGGTAAGAGGAAATTCAGTTTCTGTTTATCTTTAAATTTTGAAGAATGGTTGGAACCTGAGAAAACATAAAAAGCTATTTCATCTACTAAATGGAGAATATTGTTTTAAAAGGAAATACAGGCTCCAATGAAAAAAGTTTATCAGATTCACGATGCTCTTTTTCTCTGTTAAGGATATGCAACAGAGAATGCATGTGAAATGTGAATATGTGTGTGTGCATACATATATTCACATTTCCTTTTTTTTTTTTTTTTGGTATCTTAGCAGTTTCCCTTGCTTTTTAGGGGAGCTATTAAATTGCTCTTCCAGTTGTTTTTCAGAGCAGTCAGGAGCCAGCCATTAGAGGGTGCTTCTGCACCAAGGAGCTCTCTTTCCTTGAAACCCAATTTACTTAACTTTCAGTCTTTGTAGACTTAACAAGGAATCATTTTATGTTTCCTAGAATTACCCATTTTCTTTTTTAATTTGCATTCCTTCATGAACTACTGTTCTTGGAATTCAGAGGATTAAGATGCAGATGACTAAAGATGATTGAGAGAAGGTAGAATGATTCAAAGCAGCAAAATTATTACATTTCATAATTGTTACTGTAAAAACAAAAGAAAATATATGTGGACCCCATGCAAGTGAAAAATGGGCTGGTCTCTCACCTAATTAATGACAGAGATGTGCATCTGTACTTTATAGCACTTGACACAATATTACTGCCTTGTTTAGAAATAGATTCGTTCATTATAACTCCCCTGCATATATTTGCAGCAAGAATAGTAAAGTAGATGCAGTTTGCAAATTTCTGCCATTGCTAGTAAAGATTTAAAAATAAAACTCTCACTACAATACAGCTGGGGTTCTTTTCTCTAGAATCATCCTGATTCCTCATTCAGTAGCAAACTTTAAAATGCTCTGTCTCTGCTGTAAGAATGTGCAGGCAGCAGAGTAGGGAACAGGATTTATAGCCATTTGTCCTAGGAATACAAATTTAAAGCCTGCACTTCTGACCCAGGACACTGGTGCAAGGTGAGTGAAGGAGAATGGAAATAAAAAGATTTCTAAGAGAAAATTCTGCTGTTATGGAATCAGTTCCTAAGACTGATTGAATAAAAGCCATTAAAATTCGAAAGTGGAGCACAGCACAAAGCAGTGCATCTCAGTTCTGTGCCCAGGAATGGTCACGAGCACTCAGCAAAGAAATCTGCCACCTGCAAGTCTTTGTTAAAGCCAGCCTGTGGAGATGGTGATTCTGAAAATACTCCTCCCAGAGAAGTTGATCCATCTTTGCACTAATTTTCAGATTCAAGGTAAGGATTTCTGATATCCAACTGCTTTTGAAAGCTGCCCAAACTTCCAAAGACCGTCTTGACTAAAATGTTGGTTGACAGCTGGAGGAACTGGCACAGAGCTTGGAAAGGAAAGGGATCAAAGCCTTCTTCAGGAGCTTCTTTAGGAGCCACACAGCCTCCTAAGCCTAAAAAGGGTGGCCAGATGTCCCTTCAGGCATAAGTGTCCACATCTTTATTGCTCCAGTATGTATTGATATGCTCATGGTGGCGTATTTGCACGAAGGGCTGCCGGTACTGCTGTCTCCAGTTTTACACTCACAGCACATGACATCTTTTCTGAGATCGTGAGGACCTTCCTTCTCAAAAGGCAATGTTTACATTGCAAGAACACATGGAATGAAAATGGGTGAACCTTCCTGATGTCATACTCACTAACAGCCTGGGAATTCAGTATTTGCATATATATTTAAGTAATGTGAATTTCAGCATGAATGAGTGTGCTTTGTGAAGCTGACATGCATTGTTGTATAAGTAATTTAATTCTAATTCTTCCAAGAGATTATTTGATACTCATTTATGTTTCTTTTATCTATTAAAAGGTGTACGTTTTTGCTTTAGTGCCTGCACTGTCTAGTTCTGACTCAAGTAATTTTGGTTTTCAATTTAAGGGTGGAACATAGGCAAGAGTGAAACATCTTTTTTTAAGTGTGGACTGAATTATTGGATACTGTGAATTACTGGATATTGGATATCCTGTTCTTTCTATAGAAAATTTGGACCTAGGGAATGAACACACAGGTAACTGGAAACATGGGAAGGCTTTGAAGGTACTGGGCAGTGAAGGTTATGTTGTGCCATTTTAAATGTAGTTGTTCATAGATTTTCAAAAACAATTTTAGATGAGAACTATGAAAAGAATATAAGATACTAAGGGAATCTGTAATGCAACAGTTTATAACGTTTGCCCAGCAAACTCCAGCCCTAATCTGATGTGTTTGGCACTGTGCTTGTGCAAATCAGAATAGTATCGTACCTTGGAACAAAATATTGGTGGACACACTCCTCCCACTAGGAGCTTGCACCAGTCGACCCAGCAGTAGTTTTCTTCTGAGCTGAATGATAACAGGATCCAATTTTAAGTTACAAACTCTTTGAAAATGAGCTACATGGATTTTTCTGCTGGTAGCATATTTGAGTAGCTGTTGTAAATCACTGGTTGAGTTCACAACTGGTGTTTTGAAATTAGAACCAGGTAACAGTGACTGATTAATTGAAAACAGGGAGTCTGCTTAATCTTATACTTTAGTAAGTTAATTACACCTTCTGGTATTATGCTTTATAATTTTAACAGGATTGATTCCTTCAGTAAATATTTCTTGTATTAACAAGAGCTGCTTTGTATTACTTTTTTTCCAATAAGTACCATAAATCCATTAGTTAATGATGGGAGTAGAGCAAGTAAGCATTGTAAAGAAACAAAAGGATAGATGAACAAATATACTGGATATTCTAACTCATGACTAAAGATAGTAAGGAGACAGATATTCTAATTCTGTGTATCTTGTCTCCTTCAAATCTGTCCACTAAAAAAACACCCTCAATATACAGCTGGACTAGTAAGGCAATAATCCTGAAGCCAGAGAATGTATCACCAGTATTATCTGAAAAAATAGGGGAAACCAATTCACAATTCTCTCCATAAATTGACTATATGTTGGGAAGATGCTGCAAGCTAGCTGGTTGTTTCTGAAGTATGAAGAGCTGCCTAAAAATCCATTTTGCATTTTAATTTTCATTTAATACATAATAGCTACAACTTCCACCACTACATTATTTTACAGAAGCTAAGAAGAACAACTGGTTCATCCCAACCAGAAGTTAGAGCTCTTGCATCCATGCAACTGGGGCTGGTGGTTGGAATTGCCTCTCCATCAGTAGCAGTATCTCGTATATCAGATAAAGCTACTGTAACGTTCTGCTTTTTCAGGCAGATGCAGCTAATCATAAAGTGGCACCTAACAGTATTTATCCAATGGTGATGGTATTATTAGCAAGAGGAAGGTTTTCCTTAGAAGTGTTGGATGCTATCCATTGTCTGTGTGATCTCCTGCAGATCCTAAAACTCGATTTCTCTTTACTACGGATACTTAAATTTCTAAGAATGGTGTTAGACGTTAGTAAATCTATTGTCATTATGTTGTAGGGCACCTTTGAGACCAAAACTGTGTTAAATACTGGGCAAAGGCAGCTGCAGGGATCTTCCTGACAGCTGGTCTTACTCTGCTCATGTAAGAGGTAGAATGAAGCTGATCTGAGCTTTTGACCATTTTGGACCTATATTGTTTGCATTTTTAATGAGGTAGATTTCTGAAACTAGCTGTACTTACAGACTGATTATTTTACTGTCATGGTTCTCTCAAGGGTGGTAGAATAGTTTGTAGTTCAATATTAAAATCTGCATATATTTTAGTTTATGTACAACCCCTCTGCTCAACAGTTTCATTGTAATTATGAAAATGTTTAAACAAATGCATTTTTTTCTTCAAAGTTATTTTCCCTATTGCATATCTGCATAATTAGAACACAACATAAAACTATACTGTAACATTACAATCAGGAATTAATTATTGTAACATGAAATTTTCATTTTTTTTCTAACTGTAAAGGTGAGTATGGCTTAAAATTGAAAAAATACTAGTCCTTTTCATAGAAACTTGTTTGAAGATCATAAAGGAGTACAAAAGAAGAAAAGCTTTTTGTTTGTGTTTGCAATCAAATCTTTCTTAAAAGGAAGTCTGACACACAGGCATTGTAGTTTTTTTAATATTACATTGAAGAAACCAAGATACAAGTCTCGCTGGATTAACTAGAATTCAAGTACAGCAGAAAAAAATATTTAAAAATAAATGCTCACAAACAAGAATCTCAATGAGTCTTGGGAAAGGCTATTCAAAGGTGATTTTCAAATATTAGTAAAGCTTAATTTATTGCTTGCCTAATTTATTGCCTGCATCTAAACAAAATAGGTCAACACAAAATAGCTACTGAAAATTATTTACATGTAAAAACTTTCTAAAAAGGAATGCAAGAAATACATTTAAAGATGTTGTAGATCTAAAAATAATCCGTTTGTTCTAGTAAATTTATTCAACTCATACAATATACTCAGAAATACATTTCTCTTTTTAAAGGCGGCTTGCAAATTTGCAAGGTTTGTAAATGAAATATGTGTGTTTACCAGTGTTCTTCAGAAAATTCTTTGAACACATGCTCAGTGCACATGCAGAGTATAAAATGTTAAAGGCCAGAGCTGTACAGTTCAGCAAGAAATTAGTTGGTACAGCACATAAATGGAAAACGAAATAGTTGTTCATGCTTTATTTTCGAGTGCTGCTCTTTAAGTGGCATCCGTACAGATCTGGTTAGTTGTGCAATAGCTGAACCTGAAATACTGCATAAAATATAGAAGAACCTTATTTGTGTAGGTGCAAATATAGTTAAAATTCAGACAGAACTGTGATTATCCCGTTGCTTTGGACTTAGCTGTTGTTCTGATCACTGTTTATTTCACAGCAGCCCATGCTGCAAGGCAGCTGATGAACCAACATGCCAATGCACCGAGGCATAAATGTAAAGAAGCAATTTAGATCTGCTGTCTGCAGCACTGCTGCAAACCCACCCATTTCCATCATTCATTTTCAATGAGACCTAGTGTTCTAAGTTTAAAGACTTGTCCGTATAAACTTCCTTGCAAACAGGAATTGCAGTAATGGTAGGGCAGTGGAGCAAGGACTTTTCCTGTGCTCGGATTATTTGCAGGTCCTTCCACCTTCTTTCTGCTTAGCTTAAAAAAAGAGAGATTTTGTTTTCTGCTCCTTTGGCTGATGATAAGAAATAACTGCTACAAAATTTTGTGACCTACTGACCTTTAGTATTGAAAAATTGGGTTATTTACAACAGCAATCACTATCTAAAAGAATGTCGTAAAACAGCTTGACATTTAGTACGTCTGTAATTGCCTGATGTCATGTGTCAGCACTAGATATCTGTAGTTTGGATCGCTTATCTACTATCTGGTTTATATAAAGGCCTTCAGGGTCTTTATCAAAATGTGTATATGCACTTTTCACTCTGTGAAGTAAAAACCCAGGTCAATTATATCTATTTTCTGTGACCTTCTTAACTTTTCACGCCCACTCTGCCTGAGAGTTGTTACAGATTGTAATACTTGCCTGCAGTATCAATTGGAGAATGGTTCTTAGCTTCATTAAGGTTGTCAGAGGTGTGGCTGATACATAAACTTAAGTGTCTTCTTGACAAATGGCATTACCTCCCTCAAATTAATTCTGCTTCACCGTTGTTAATCTTATTATCTGTTCAGTTAATCAATAGCTGTCTTTCGAAAGAGCGGACCAATACTGTCTATTGGAAGTGTGTTTCTGAAGGCAGGAGCCACGGCAGTGTGGAGGGAGAACTCAGTTTCTGATCCTGTCATCTTCTGCTTGAGTGATAACTCAGCAAAAACCAGGCCTCAGCTTTGACACGTCAACAATCAATTCGGTGGCAAAGTTACCCCCATATAGATTTTCTGTAGTGTTTTTGCACGTGTCCTTGAACTTCAGCACCCTCTACCCAGCAGACAGAGTTTTTAGTTCAGAGCTCAGAGGATGAACTGGACAGCTGTCTAAGCCCACAGTTCCCATTCTGAATAATGACCCGTGTGCCTTTTTGCCCAATTAATTGTGCAAGAAATAATTGATATCAGCTGGAGATAAAAAGCTTGTTATGTTTAACAGAACATTTTTTACAGCATTTACAGATTTTCAGTGTTCTTACTTTGTGTCAAATAAGCTTAATGTTCTTAAGGAGCTATATGTATATTTTATAGTTAAATATATAAATATCTTAAAGTATGAAAACTCAGTAAATAGAACTGTCAATGCAAAAAAGAGGATTATTTTCAGCGTCACAAAACAATAAAACAAACCTCACAAAAAATAATTTAATGGAACATGATACAACATATTCACAGCATATGGGAATAAATTTACAACGTATAATTTTCATGCCAGAATTCTTGAGTTATCAGATAATGTATTTCCTTTCCATGATTATTCTGCAAGCCATATTTAGGCCTTTCTTACAATAGAAGTTTCACTGTGTATTTCAATACGGAGTGCTCTTGTGTCTTGTTCACCCATCTACAAAATAGTTTTCCTATTTAGATTGGGGAAGTTAGAATAATTAAAAGAATTTGCTTCATTCATGTGTTTGACAAAAATATTCTGAGTCATAAGAGTCTGAAGAGGAAAAAAGTAGCTACAGTAAATATTTGCCTAGAGATTCAGATGTGTGATAATTGATCAACATTTTAGAGATTCAGATGTGTGATAATTGATCAACATTTTATTTGTGTTGGTTGAAAACATTCTTAAACAAATATTATAATCTGAATTATTATGCACTGAATAGATTTATAGAAGCATGCCTGTATATCTACTTCTTGAAATCAGAGGTTGGTCTTAGTGACAGGGGATCTGATTTTCATTTATACTACAAAAGCTACACTTCTTCTCTCAGTGGAAAAGGGATTTAAAGGAGAAGTAAATGAAAATGAGAATGAAGCCCGCTGTGCCGCTGGAGATAGCCAGGAGCTCGGGCAGGGGCTTTCAGTGCCAGGAGCAGTAACTGGGAGAAGAGGCTGGCCTAGGCTCAGGAGGAAATAGCTGCAGGTGAGGAGTCGGAGCTCAACAAGCATCTGGGAGAAAAGGAGGCAAAGGAAGATGAGCCCGAGCCTGCACACGTGTGCAGGGGAAGGTGCAGTGGGAGCAGAGGTACTGGGGAGCCAGCACAGTGTCAGAGTGGGGCTACCAAAGCCAGCTTGCAGTTGCCATTAGAGAATGGATTAATAGCCCATTTGATTCAAATTTGATCAGGTCAGGCTTTTGCTTTGTATAGCCGCAACATTTTTGATCCAATCAGGAGGGACAGACCAGCATTCGCTGTTGTGCTTCACCACAGTCTCACTGGCAAAGAGACTCCAACCCGGGTGCTGTTTGTGAGGAACTGCAGAGTTCCAGTGGTGGTTCACACATCTCAGGCCTTGCCACTGCGAAGTGAAAGATGGAGACTGGAACCTCTACTTACCAGAAAATAAACCCAAGCTTCTGCAATTAAATAAATGAAACATTTAAGAATGCAGTTCCAATAGCTTATTTCCTGCATAGGTGACAGAACTGCTGTCCCCTGCAATCCAAAGAAAAGAGGCTAGATCAGAATGCCATCTTTGCATCCATTTAACTTCTAACCTAAAATTATGTCACTCTGTGTTATTCCTACCATGCCTTGCATCCAAACATTTGTGAAATTTAAAAGTGGTGTGACTAAAAATTCCGAGCTGATCTTACCAAAGGGCCCACTGAGCCAAGGCCTTAGAACCTGATAGGATTCCTGTAGTTAGGAAATTTCTACACAGGAGCAAGGGGCTGTTCATATGTGCCCGTCTCTCACTCTACTCTAAGCACTTGGGCCAGTGTCCCAGATGAGAACTTTGCTGGATCATCCATCTGAGCACAAAACAACATTCCTCAACTGGGAGAGATCTACAGAAAAGCGATCAGGGCCTGAGCTATCCCTGCGTGTTCCTCGGCTCTGGTGCACAGAATCTTTCCTTGTGCCTACCTGCACACTGGGTCAGCATTTTCAGGAATTGCATATTTTTGACAATTCTTTTGGTGAAAAATCAAATCAGATTACTTCTAGCTAATTTTGATCAATGGATTAAAAACTTCAAAAGCTTAGACAGACACACAGACATAAGCATCATTTTCTTAAGAAACCAAATTAAAACTATCAATATGTGAGTATAAATTAAGCATTTTCCTGTAATTGCTGTGCTGCTGACAACTGATGTAAAAACTTGTATCTGTGAAGGAAGAATCTGGATTGTTTCTGCTTAATGCCAGACTACAAAAAAGTTTCATAAATTCTCATAATTCTACTAAATTTATTTCAGTATGTGTTTTATTATATATCAAACAGGCTGTGGCTTCATACAACTATAAAAGGCTGAAGCCTGTCTTGTAAGATTGGGAGAATATTTTGCATTTTTTATCTGTGGGAACATGATAAAGAAAAAATTTAACTGGTCTATTTTTAAATTAATAATTGTACTAAATTTTAAGTTGATGTAGCTAAAAATGTAAAAGATAGTATGTCTAAAATTTTATTTTATGTGTTTTACACAAAGAAATTGTTGTATCAACATAAAGCATACAGGAAGCAGCTACTGATCTAATACAGGTAGTTCAATCTAAACTCTAACTTCCAGGGTCAAATACTACGATTCTGAATCATACTGGTGCTGCAGGGAGTTTCTCTCCTTGGTGAAGGAGAAATTGGTCACGAAGAGGAAGGAAAAACAGGCAGTGATTTCTCCTCCAAATATTATATCACAGAAATAGAGAGGTTGTTGTAGGATGGCTGGATGACTTACCTTGTTTGTTGAACATTGGGTGTCTGAGTTAAAAATCAGAAGTTGTGAGTGAGCCATAACAATGCCAGAGATTGGATGTTAATGTTTGTGAGGTGGAGGAAGGGAGGCAGAACTAAGATTGAGGGCAATCTGCTCTGGCATCTATAGCTAGTAGAGCTATTGTGTAATCAATCCAAAATCAAATTTAAAAATATGTATTTTTGTGAATTAGAGCTCAATGCAGCTATTACATTTTCCGTGTCTCTGAAAAAATTAGACCAGTGGAACATGAAAGCAATCCAGATTCTGCACCTGGGATGGGGCAGCCCTGGATGCACAGACTGGGGAATGAGAGGCTGGAGAGCAGTGCCAGGGAAAGGGACCTGGGGGTCGTGGTCCATGGTGAGTTGGATCTGGGTCAGCAGTGCCCCGGCAGCCAGGAGGGACATCCCTGTCCTGGGGGGCACCAGGCCCAGCATCGCCAGGCAGGCAAGGGAGGGGATTGTCCCGCTCTGCTCTGCACTGGGGTGGCCTCACCTCGAGTGGTGAGGGCAGTTTGGGGCACCACAAACATAAAAAAGTCATTAATTTATTAGAGAGTGTCCAAATGAGGCCACGAGGATGGTGAAGGGTCTGGAGGGGAAACCGTGTGAGGAGCAGCTGAGGTCACTTGGTCTGATCAGCCTGGAGAAGAGGAGACTGAGGGGAGACCTCAGTGGGGTCTTCAGCATCCTCGTGAGGGCAAGAGGAGGGGCAGGCACTGATCTCTGCTCTGTGGTGACAGTGACGGAACCCGAGGGAATGGCTTGATGTTGTGTCATGGGAGGTTGAGTTTGGATATCAGGAAAAGGTTTTTCACCCAGAGGGTGGTTGGTCACTGGGATGGGCTCTCCAGCCTGCCAGAGTTCAAGAATCTCACAGGGCCAGGAGATGGACATCGATGATCCTTGTGGGTCCCTCCCAACTCAGGGTATTCTATGATTATGTGATTCCGTGGAATAGGAGAACACAAAAGGGTGTCCTGTGACAATTTTTATAAAATAATTCCTGATATTGTATTATTTGCCAGGAAGTTCTGATGCCAAGTAAGTAGTGAAAATGGATTCTGCAGTGTTGTGTTTTATTTGGGTGTTTTGTCTTATAACCTCTGCCCAACTTCACATCTGAAGCACCTCATCTAGTACATGTACAGATGTCACTGCAGCAGTTCTGTGACTTTGCCATGGCACAGAGGGACCTGCTCCTGACTGACTTGGTATTTTACTTTGCTTCCACTCCTAGGAGTGTGCCCCAAACTACATCAATATTTTGGAGGGGTTCCCTCATGTTTATTGCTCCTTCACTAGGAGTGCTGGGTTTGTGGGAGCACGTTTCTGGGCTCACCTGCAATGGAATAGGCAGATGGCCATCACAGGCTGCCCTGTATACTGGCAGCTACGGGGTTTGCTCTTTGAGGGACACTTTGGATAGTGTTGTCACACCGAGCCATGCTTCTGGAACAGGAACTGCAAAGTTCTGATGGTCTGTTGTAGCCAGCATCTCCCGTTCTCTAGCTCTAGGCTGCTCCTAGAGTGTTTCCAGAAGTGTTTTTGGGATACACTCACCTCAGGAGCTGAGCAGTGCCTTTCACAAGTACCCCACTCTCCCAGGTGACTATGGAAAGAAAAAATGCAGCACCAGTGCCCCAGATCTCTCAGGCAGTGCATAGTTTCTAATTATTTGTCACGACAGAACCTATATCAGCATTTGTTGATGTTATAAAGTGGCCAGGCAATCATTTTCTGTATGAATGGTTACCAAACTGAAGATTTTTTTTAAACAAAACAATCCTCATGCAGATACTGGCACAGGCTGACCATTGCAAAACATCTCCATTTGTCACTAAGCTTTTGCAACCACTAAAATACCCTTGTTGTTTGTGGTAACATTGTGAAAGCAGACAGTAAATGCTGTGTGAGCCAGAAAAAGAACCAACTGTTAAACTGAATTCCAGTGTTACCTTAACAGTGGAGTTATTTCAACCCATTTTTCCAAATTCTAATCAGTTTTAAAGAGGGAGGGATAGAGTCCTTAAAGCTCACTGGGAGGAATTTTTGTATGTTTTCACACCTACCTTCTTTGCAACAGCAGGGCCCAGCTCATGGAGTAAAAGGAATATTGTAAATTCTGAGAGGCACTTCTCAAATACAAAAAGATCACTTTGTCGTCATCATCCTCATCCCCATTGTGCTGGAATATAATGATGTGGGAAATGGTGAGATGTAGTTGCATAACTCTGAAAGTTGGCATGTATTCCTTCAAAAGGAACAAGAAGGAATAATTCATCTGAACAAACTATTCAGACTTGACAATGCTATAATTTGTTACAGAAGCAAATTTTCTCGCTTTTTTTTCTCCCCCTGTAGAATGTAACTAATCAGAAGGTATTTCAGATTAGAGTTTGTTAGACTGGAACAGTATTTTTGGGCAGTTGTCCGTTCTCACTGGCACAACAGTAACAGGCATTCCAATAATTAGCTGGTTAGTGAGTGCTCAGAGTCCAAGGAAAGGGAGAAGAAAAAATCTAAACTCTCAAGATTCTGGTAATTGACAAATCTCCCTTTTTAGGTACATGGAGAATTTTGCTTCTTCTTGGTTATTCAGTGTGGAACTGAAAGGCTGTTCTTTAGAAGTCTTTGGGTTTTTGACATCTTCTTACAAAATTTCTTTTTTTCACATTTTTGAGGACAAATTTCATAAAAGTATGCATCTTAGACACTGAATGTTTAGTGCCTATTTCAAAACTTGCTTGTGCTTTTTGGCAAGTTTTCTCTATGTGTCTGACAGCGAAATAAATAAGGACTTGAAATTCTTTTCTGACCTGTCAGTTGGGAAAGCACTCAGCAGCATTAAAGCATTTTGGGATGGCTTTATATTCAATAGGAGGACACATCTAGAAGTGTCCATGGAGCCTACATACAAGAGCTTTGGAATAATACGGGGATTTTATGTTAGATTATCTGTCTTACCTTGTGTTTTGCAGCAAGATTTTGGTAGTGGAGGGAAGAGGGGCTGTAGGGGCTGGAAACGTCCCCCATGTCTGACAGAGCCAATGCCAGCTGGCTCCAAGAGGGGTCCACTGCTGGCCAAGGCCAAGGCCATCAGCAACAGTGGCAGCACCTCTGGGATAATGTGCTCAAGAAGGAAAAAAAGTTACAATGCAAGAGCAAATTGCAGGCAGAGAGTGGAGTGAGAATATAGGAGAGAATCAGCCCTGCAGACTCCAAGGCCAGCGAAGGAGGAGGGTGAGGAGGTGCTCCAAGTGCCAGGGCAGAGCTGCCCCTACAGCCCATGAGGGTCAACAGGGGAGCAAAGATCCACCTGCAGCCCGTGGACCCCATGCTGGAGCAGACAGCCCTAAGGAGGCTGTGGTCCCGTGGAAAGTGCACGCTGGAGCAGGCTCCTGGCAGGACCTGTGGCCCCGTGGAGGGCAGAGCCCACACTGAAGTGAGTTTGCTGGCAGGATTTGTGATCCCATGAGAGACCCATCATGGAGCAGCCTGTTTCTGAAGGGTGCACCCCATGTAAGGGACTCACTCTGGAGCAGGGGAGGAGTGTGAGAAGCCCTCCCCTGAGGAGGAAGGAGTGGCAGGGACAAAGTGCGATGAACTGACTGCAGCCCCCATTGCCCAACCCCCTGTACCACTAGGGGAGAGAAGGTAGAGAAATNCCACTAGGGGAGAGAAGGCAGAGAAATCAGGAGTAAAGTTGAGCCCAGGAAGAAGGGAAGGGTGGGTAGAAGGTGTTCTTAAGGTTTTATTTTATTTCTCATTATCTTGTTTGGTATTAAATGAAAGTGATTTCCCCAAGCCAAGTCTGTTTTGCCCGTGATGGTAGACAGTCAGTGATCTCTCCCTGTCCTTATCTCACCTCACAGCCTTTAATTCTATTTTCTCTCTCCTGTCCTGCTGAGCAGGGGAGAGAGAGCAGCTTTGGTGGGCACCTGGTGTCCAGCCAGGGTGACCCCACCACACCTTGCTTCGGGGCAGACATACCCTCTCGCCTGCTGAACAGGTCATCTGCCACTCGAAGGTGTGTGGGTTTTGTTTTAGTCAAGCCATGATAGGATTTTGAGAAGCTCACTCAATTTGAAGAGAGATCCTAATCTAGGATCTATGGGCTCTGGGGAATGCAAGTTTTGTTTCACTTGCTGAAGTAAGTAAAAAATGAGAAACCAGAAAAAATTATAACATACAATCTCCTTTTACTTTAGTCCACATGGAAAAAGAGGGGCTGCCCTCATCTATATTTATATCAAAAATAGTTCTCATGTTCAACAGGCCACCATGCTACCAATCTTGCGTTTTTTTCCAGACCTCATTCTCACCTAAGATGAAGGTATATTCCATTTACTAGGTGTGTGTTGTATATTGTGAGGGGTTTTTTGTTTGTTTTTGCTGTTTTGTTTTTGTGGGGTTTTTTTGATAGAACTATGGGATTTACTAAGTCAGCAAGACTTTTTGTACATTTGGGGATCAGTGGAAAGAAAATGCTATTTCCACTTGGTGCTATTTCAGTGGATTAGGCAGTTCTTCAAACATACGTATTAGCTTGTGTGATAATACCTCAAGGTCTCCCAGCTTCCTTGGTGCTACTTGAGATTCTTGCACATATTTTTCATCATAGCACCGTTGACATAAAGGTCTGATACTCTATGTGATAGAAATTCTGCAATCATTATCTAAATTGATTCATTATCTAAGTGGCACTCATGGGAACCAAATGAAGAGTCTACTTCAAAAAAAGAAAAAAGTTTAAATATTAGTAGCATGCTAACAGTGGTTCTAAAGGTTGCAGCATTGTGTGAACACCCCTGCTCAGTCCAGCTTCCAGTGGATCCTCAGATTTAGCAGACGAAGTGAAAGTAGTTGGTCTGGTGGCCCATTTGTGACTACAGCACTGCAGGAAATCACTCAGGGGAGGCTGCTGGTTTCTGTGTCTGGGAAGATGCCCAATGTTCCTTTGAAACTCAACATGTCCTCCACTGGGGATATTCAGATGGATTGTCCAAAAAAACTTAGCAAGCATTTAATAATAATGTACATAATACTTCAACTCATATTCTATATGCTTCACATCTGTTGTTTTGTTAGTTCTAATTGACATATTCTAAGTGGTTTGGGGTTTTTTTTGAAAGACATCATTTGTTTTGACACTAATGTCTGCAAATACTGTGTTCAAAACTTGACTATATTGATACTTCCCGATGTACAGAGTTTAAAAAATTTGGCCTGAAAGTCAAATTCTCATATCTCAACCAGATATTTAAGTAGTGGATTCAGTTTTGCATATGTCAAGGTAATAACCATACAGTAAAAATAGATGATAATGTGTGTATTAGAAGCATCAAGCCTGAAGTTATTTGCTTCAGTGAGTGCAGTTGTACATCTAAAGAAATGTTGATTTCTCTCTGTGTATGATATGTATGTATTCATATTATGTTTCTTATCCTTTTCTTTCCCATGCATTATTCATTTTAATTGTGATCAAAAACTACAGCTTACACATAACAAAATATCATCAATGCTTGGTTCTTCTAGCACTTAGATTCCAAAACACTTGCAGTTTCACTGGTGACAGAGGATAAGAAATTGGCTCATGCGGTTTCTTTCCTTCTTTTGCCAGTGCTAAAGCTCCATATGTCACCAGATGTCCTTCTGCCTGACTGAGATGTTTCTGTGGTCTCTGAAGACCAACTTACATATTAGAGGTGAGCTGTTACCTGTTACTAAAACAAAACATCAAAGCTTTTTGATGGGTATTAAACTAATGTAAAATTCTGACTACCCAAATGAAGTGGTTTTAGAAAGAAGAAAGAAAGAAAATTAGGCAGCAGTACAGTTTGGATTCGGTCAGCTTCTTTGCTTTCCTTGTTATAGAACTGGAGCATCCTCTCAAGTAAAAAATTAAGATTATATTTGATTGGATCCGTTGCCCTTCTCGAGAAACTGTGGCCTGCTTGACTGTGAGCTTCAGGTTTTTTGTCTAATTTGGGTGAATGATCCACAGTCAAGTGAACTGCAGAGGCATTGTGATTTGTACTCAATGTGAAAGTAAAAGATTACTGCATGTTATTGGTCTTTTACATGATTACTTGAAATTTTATTCTTACAAGGATACATTTTTCTTATTAATTGATTGTTACAGAAGACATATGACTAATTACTAGTCACATATAAATTACCTTCATTCATCTCGCCCTGCTATTCCTAAAATATAATTCTAAAAAAATTCCCCTGGTTTATAAGTGGACCATATCAAAATACTATTTATGATACATCATGTCAATTGTACCATACAATAATTTTGTTGAAATATTAATTTGAATAGTCAGTTGATATTCAGCTGAATGTTATTATTCAAATATTGACTCAGTATGCCTTGACATCCCATCTTGGTATGAGGACTGTTCTATGACAACAATAGCATCAAAAAGTCAGAAGCTGTATTTCATAGAAAAGTCTGATGGTTTAAATAAAAACATGGTTGTGATTTACTGTAATTAAAGTTTTACTATGGAGTACTGTGCCTATTTTCCACTTTTGACCTTCTTGCTTCCATTTATTCATTGCTTAGGCACCTCATTCAAAAATTCCGAGGCAGGAGGGAGGATGCTGTCCTCGGTTCAAAACCTGCTGCCATTTCAGTGCCTTCCTACACATTTTTTTCCATGTAGGGGATTTCTCCCCATGGAATATGCCTATCTGAGTACAGAAGGACATAAATGCAGTGACAAACTGATTATTTTAAAATGATGCAACATAATGCTGTACTTAGACCTGTGCAATGGAGCTTGCCATGGCACCCCTAAGTATTTACCTGTCAGCCACATGAGGAACTGACTGGTGGGGTTACGGTCCCTATGTAGTGAAACATCCAAATTTCTTTGCCACAGAAACCAGGTAGATGATAATACCTGTAGATTAAGATTATTGAATCTTTTGAAAGAGCAGCTTTATGAGTTCTTGAATCTTAAAAAAAACCAACCCGTTGTCTTTGGCTCAGCTGTGTCAGTCATCAGAAAACATTTTAAGTTATTCCAAGATACACTTTTCACCTTGATTCTTACCTGTCCTTGTGAAAGAACACAAAATATGCTAATTAGGAAGGTGGTAAAAATACTTTTGCATGTGTGCAGCTGGAAGGCAATCAAAGTGTATGTAAGGGAAATGACAGCTCCAAATAAATGTAAGGGCTGGTCACATCCTTCTTCATGCCTTCTGCTGGTTCTTGAAAGTCCTAATGGTACCCAAGCTATATACTGTGATTGTATTTTAACACCTAACACTGCTTTAGCTGGCAAAAAATGAGGTGCTGAACTTTGCTTTCTAAGTTGTGTTCTGTTTCTAGTGTCATATCCATAATTTAATGTATTTGCATTTAATTGTACAGATGATGACATTGGAATCCACCAGTACTGTGACAAGAAAGAACAAGGTAAAATATAAATAACCATAACTGAAACTAAACAAAACTTCAAGATGTCCAATGTTTGATGCTAACCGCTTGCTCTTAAAAATGCAGCTTCAAATTTCTTGTTAGTATGTGCCTCTGTATTTCTGTGGATAAGGAAACAAAAAGAGCTTCTCCCGACTTACGTTAAAGTATTTAAAAACTTTTTAAACCCAGAAGAAGAAGAAAAAAGGAAAATATTCACATAAAACCAACCGTTATGTAACTAGAAACCTCAGTGGGATTTTACACTCTGAATTCTTACGGGTTTTAGGGTATTTTTATTGTGGGAAGCCCAGTGCCCGGCCATGTGATTGTCGGGATCTCGGCAGAGGGCATCTCCGCCTGCCCTCCGGAGTGGTCATTCCAGGGCGAGCGATCCATTTCCCTTATCTGTTTAACCCTGGTAATCCTACAAGTTTCCCCACGGCCCGAAGGGGTTGTGGGGCAGGAGTTCCCCCCTTTTCGGCCGCCCCAGTGCCGTGGTTCGCAGGCGGCTGTGCGGACGGACTGACGGACCCGGCTCACCTCGCCCCCTGCTCGGCGGTGCCAGCCCCACCTGTGCGGCCGTGAGAGCCTTTCTGTCACTGCGAGTTTAAGATATCCTCCTTGCAGGGTGAAAGCATCGGGGCTGCCTTGATTGTTCTGGAAATTTCTGTGCTTTATCCAACTGTGCTAGTCCTCTCTCTAATATTAACACTTGCTGACAGCAGTTGCAAGGATTAATTCATCTTTTCATCCTCTTTCCTTTAGCATCACAGATGAAGCACAGCTACTTAGAAGAGAAGCAAAAACTAGCAGAATGTAAGGCTATTTTCTTAGTTTCTTCTTACAGCAAGATCAAATTGTTAACTTGGATTGTTGATGCCCCTGGAAGAGCATTAAAATAACCTCAGACTGCTTCCAATGTAACTTTCTGCACATGTCAATCTAAGACTGATGATCACAGAACTACACAGCACAAAACAATTGAAAATTTACAATTATTTCTTCCTGGTATATTTGCAATCTGGTTTTTTTTTTTCCTGTCGCCAAGCATGGTAGTGTGTATTGCTTTTCAAGTCCATTGTCAAAAGGAATCACAAAAATAATCCAGATTTTTCCTTATGAAATTTACTTAGCAGATGATCAATAAACATTTTCCCAACCATCTTTTGTCTTGCAACACCAACAGCCTTAAAACTGAAAATTGTAATTAAAATACTTTCAGCCAAAATCAAATTCCAGATTAATAATGAGTTGCTTTGAAACATTTACACCGTCCCTGCATTACCTGTTTAAAACCAGTTTCAGTTCATGCTATCACACAGCAGTACTGTGACAGCCAAAGATTTTTATATTAGTACAACTTTCCTTCAGCTCAAGTTCTATAACTCCTGCATTGCTCACAGCATTCATTAATGTTCAAACATCATTACAGGACAACTCTGAAAAATCTAGTTGATTTTTTAGACAACTTCAGAAAGCAATGTCTATGCTGTTAGCTAATCCAAAGGAAAATTCCCATGGAATTGTGCATGCATTTGAAGGCAAAATGTGTTCTGGAAGAATTAGAGCTCTTTCCAGCAGTGCAAGGTGTGTTTGGAGAGGGTTGAAGCCCCGCTGGGGATGGGTGTGAAGGTGCAGCCATGTGGCAAATCCACACGAGCTGCAGAGGATCCTGTGTCAGTCGGGATCAGGGCAGCTCTGGGAAGGTGGGGAGGGTCCTGGGCAGGGAGGAGCCTCGCGGGTTTGCATCCCTTGTGCTGGGTGTAGTGCTATCCCACAGGGGCTCGTGTGAAAGGAGGAGCAGGCCCAGGTAAACCCTGTCACCAGCAGCCCCAGAGGTGCCTTTCACACCTGTGACAGGCAAAAGGAACTCCAGCTGCTGCACCGTGGCCCTGGGAATGCAGGGGTGCCCCTGACATAAAGCCTGCACTGCACACTTTGGAAAGAGGAGCACTGGGGAACTTTATTCACAGCTGTTGATTTGTACAGATAGTTTGGTATCTGTACAGGCAATTTCCCATTTTGCATATGTGGATAAATATTCCAGTATTTATGAAGGCACCCATTGAAAATGTGATCTTACATGCCTAATTAATATTATCATAACAGTTCCACCAGCGCTGGCTTCAGTCCAATGAAACACAAAGAGAAGTTGTATGCTGGTGTCCTCTTTTGTTGATATATGAAATCCTTCATTTTTTCACTCTATAGCACTTCCATTGTAAGCTCCTTTTTGCAGGGAGGTTTAAGCATAACTGCTAAGTCATTCAGTTTGGAAGTTGGCATACAAACTGACAGCTTGGACCTCAAAACTTTTCATCGAGTTTCCTTTAAATAGGAATAGATTATAAACAATGTGTTCTAGTTTCTTGTGGTTTTTATTGTACACTTAGGAACAGAAAACTGCTCACTTTTAAATGAAGAAATTTCACAAGTTATTAGAGCCTGATTCTCAGCCATATAACAAGCCAATTACTGGCAAGTACAGAGGAAGCTTTGCCTCCTGGTTGCTAGAATTAATGTATTAGGCCAAAATTTTCACAGTAGTGTGCTGAACACTAATAAATTTGTTAAAGGACTTCAGCAGTCATGCAGTTTCTTCTTTGCTTGACTTGGCAGATTCTTCAGACCAAATTTTCAAGAACATCCTATAAATTACTATACTCCATAAGTTATGGCAGTCACAATTGCCTGTTGTTAATATTCTGTATATGCATATATTCATGCGTATACATTTTGCAGACATGTTAGTGCCTGCTTTTTGAAATTAGGCAATGAAGTGTGCGTTCAGAAGAATAGAATCTATTTAGAATGCTTGAAACTTGAAACTGAGTTAATATACGGAGCAGCAGATACCTTTTCATTGCAAGTGCTTAGCAGCTGGGTAAGCTTTGCACACAATTGCCATGGGGATATCATGGTCAGTGTGGACAGAGCATGCCAACTGTTCCTATGGCTGAGCCTTCCAAAAACAGATCCTTTGGCCATAGAAACCATGGCCATTTCCTTCCAACTGTAAGTAAGCTTTAAATGTAAGGTAACTCCTAGAAATCTTGGGTTTGTGTTTCCACAGAAAAGGAAGTTCAGCTCAAAGGACTTTTTTAAATGCCATATATAAATGTATGTTTGTACACACACCTACATGTATATATATACAGTCACTTATATATACACATTTCTCTACTTTCTTTATTTTTCCCCCCCCTTTCATTTGACAGCTCGAGATTATCCTTGGATCCTGAAAACCAAGCGACAGGACAAACTGCGAGATGCACTCAGGGAGGTAGAGGTATGGTTCAGAAAGTTTCAAGCACAGCAACATCTAATCTGGTTTCCAAACCTCTTTCAACAGCTTTAATTTTCATAAAGATCCAACTCTCCCAGTGATGATAAATGTGCCTTTGTCTGGTGGGCTCTTCTAAAACAGCTGCATCTTTGTGTGGCATTTTTCATCTGCAAACTTGAAAATCAGAAGTCTGTTAACTGATAGTGACAATGTGTGCTGCCAACTCCACTCTCTGTTTTCTGTTGTCCTTTAGGACTTAATGCAGAACAGTCCATGTGTGCTGAGCAAATGGAAGAACAAACATACCTGTCAGGTACAGTGTCATCAAAAGGTCTTGCAGTGTTCACTCAGTGGTGCTGAACAGCCACTTGGTGATGGGAGCAGTAGTGTTAAAATGTTAACACAGAAAATCACTGGAGTTTTTTTAATATGTGGGCCCTTATTATGTAGATTGAGTTTATTTAAATTTCTACCCTGAAATACATGCCTCAAATAAAAAGCCTGAGGTTTATCAACACAAAGAAATTACATTAAAGGGCCCTGATTCTGTGACTGGATGATGATGATGGTGATGATGATTACTATTATTATTGTTAATTATTGTTATTGTTATTATTACTATTATTGTTTGGGGAAAGTGAAAACATCCTGCACCTCAAAAGAGCAGGCTGAGAGAGCAGCTATATATTAAAATATATAGCCAGGTCTGGAATCTGTGTTAATATTATTTTTGTGTCTTAATTATTTGCATATCTGTCACAAATCTTTTTACTTTATGCTTGTGTAATATGGGAGGGAAGTTATAACTCTAAATCAACTAGATCATTAATCAAGTTATGGAATAGAAGATATTGTGACATGTGGCACACATACAGTTATGTTCTCTGGCTATGTGAGTTCCACATCTTGTGTACAAGAAACCCTTTTCCACATCCTCATTAAGACAGAACAGTAGGGTAGGGAGGAGAGCTGAGCATGATGTGTTCCATAATCATGTGCTACTTCTGAAAAACATATGTAGTGAATTTTGTATGTTTATGCAACTTTCCTGAGGAAAATGCATCATATTTGAAACTGCTGTGGTGTGGGGAATACTTGTCAATATTACTGTTTCAAAAAAGGAATTTCGTCTTCTAACTTTTATGCTTTTTCAGACTCATAATTTTTTCTTCTTATTCAAGTTGTTCCAAATGTTTGTCAGCAGAATGATTGTTAAATATCTGAACACTGTACAGCTAAAATTCCAGAAATGCCTTTAAGAATAGCAAAATTTTAAAATACTTGACATGCCAAATGGTATGTAGTCTTCTCATATCAATAATAAAAATATGATTGTCTGAGCTGCATTTGCCTATCAGATCTTACTGCTAGTAAATGTATATCATTCACATACAAATTACATAGTATACATCTGTGAATGTTAATCTTCTAGAGCTGATTTAAATATTAATTGTATGCTAATTTGGGGAATAATTTTTTCCTGTTATTATTGTTCTGATTAGGAAAGGAATTTGGTTAAGAAATACCAAGTCAATTAGCTGCCAGTGCATTCATTTGCTTCCCAGTTTGCTGTCTCTTCATTTGCTTTCCCTGTCCATTCTCCCTTTACCATTTTCCTTCCCCTCCCATTCTCAGCATCCACCTGCAGTGTGTACAATACATACTTTGGAAAAGTAAACTTCTTGCCAGGATGTGTCATCCTGCCTTCACAATACACCACCTTTGGCTGACGATCAGTTCTGTATAAAACTCTTCTTTATTTTTTGACTTAGCATCCTCTAAGTTATTTCAGGCTTACATCAACATGAATGAGGCAAATAGAGTTTAACTTATTTCTTCTACAAGACGGGAAAGAAAAGAGATGGGTGATTTCATCTTAATATATTAGGTATTGAACCATGTAAAGGGGTAGTTTAATAAATTGAGTGTTTGGGGGTTCTTTTTAGATGGCTTCTAAGGCCAGAGTGTAAGTGATGGTATAGGTTATAACATAACCAGAATGAAAGTTACAGATAAAAATCGTAGTCGTTTCTCTGTCCTTAAATTCTGCTTTTGGTTTCTCAATCACAAAACGTTTTTTGTTTAATAGTGACTGATTATTGAAATCTCCAACAAGGGTTGGAATGTTTTGCCAGAACAATTGTGTTATTCCACTTTCTGTCTTCCTGAAAATAAAAGACCTCCAGCAAATGAAAATAAAATAGAGAAAAATGAATCATTTGGAAGAGTCTAGAAGAGAAAAGCTGTCTTCTATCAATTTTGATGTCAGATGGTTTGCTTTTCTGCTGCTCATCTGTCTTGGAGCATTTGGCAGCAATAATTGGACTGTCCCTGTTTGATGCAAATGTTCTGAAGCTTCTGGAAAAGATGTTGCACATTTATTTTTTAATTCTAAGTAGAATACTAATTAACTGTTTCAGCAGAGAGTGCTTACCACGCAATGGTGTCATCTGTGGCATAACACTGCTGTGTTCACAGCCCTTTTTGGATGAATCCCAGAGCTGGTGGGAAGAGTCCGTGTTTACATTAACTTTGGAGAGTTAAAACAATGTGTCAGACAAACAGCATGAAGAACGTGTAGGAAATTACCCTGATTTTCATAATTTCAATGGTTTAGGCTAAATTTGAGTATATGGTTTAATTATTGTATCTATGTTTCCTTTATTTTTAGTAGCAGTACAAATAAACTCCTTTAGAGAAATTAAAATATTTAACTCAACAGCCACATCTTCCCATTTTTCATTAAATGGTATTTATATGTGAATCTGCCATATCTGTAGCTGGATCAGGACCCTTTGTACTTTAATAACAATGTGTCCTCCAAAAACTCAATGGCTGCTGTACCTTGAGCAAGACAAATGGAAAGAAAACTGAAAGATGACGCAATGAAAACAAGACTACCCTTTAAAATAGTATGATTTCCCTCAGATTGTGTGAAAAACAAGCATAGGGCTGCTGCCAGTGTGCCTTCTGTAACCTAAATACCACTCTTCCTAATCCTTCACTCTTCCTCCAGCACTTCCATCTCAGAACTGGCCCACAGGCAAAAATTGGGGGCTGTAATTTTAAACATGCATCGGCTGAAAATAAGCATGGCTGTCATGTTAACTGTTTATGTGCAAATGGCCAATTAGACTTCATGCATATGCCTCAGTGAGAAATCCAGGTGTTTTGCCTGCAGATTATCTTGCCCTTTGTGTGAGTGTATTTCTCAAAGTTGGCTTTTCTCTATGAGTTTGCCTAGAATGTCCATAATGCTGGCCCAGCTTTCTACCTTTCTTAGTGTTTCATTTTATGCATCAAAATTATCCTATTACTTTTTTTTTTTTTTTGGTGTGCAATCAGTGCTTGAGAAGTTTCATATTTACTTCCTTGCCCATTGCCAAAAAAACCCCAATGACCTATATTTTTGCAGTCCTAAGTATACATCCCAGCACCTTCTGAAATAGGTGATGTGCCAGTTCATGTAAACATAACCTAGGCAGTGCAGGGATTTTTGTCGAGGAGCTGGTTCTCATATTTAAAAGAGCTTAGTGGAGTCCTAAAGGACTGAGGTCTTCTCTTTAGCTCTGTTCCAGTAGGATCTGAACCCACACCATTTCTGTCTGGTACTTCTGACCCCCAACTTTGATGACCTGCGTTGAGTTGCTGAAATAATCCTGTAATCTTCAGTTGGCTGATGTCAAAGGAAAATAAATAGACCATAAAAGAAGGATGACAGGAAAAAGACAAGAAGTCTTTACAATAAGATGCCACTGTAGTCCTCAACCTTCCCTGCCAAGGAGTAATAACCTAAGGAATTAATTTTATCAGTATTGTTGAGTTTACTCAGCCCAGCTCTGGCTGGTTCTTTTCTTGGTCTCCTCAAATTCTTTGGAATGCTTTTAAGTTTTGCCACAAAATCATGAAAACTTCTTATGAAATGATGCCATTGGTTAAGGTTTGGTTTTACAATATGAGGCAGTAAAAATAAATGAGATCTAGCTGAAACATTTGATTTCCAACTTTTTTTTAGTTATACATTTGCATTATGATGTTGAATTAAACACATGCCAACATTGTTATACATTTTATTGTATAAAAGCCAAGCACTGGCTACGAATCATATCTGTTACCTGCTAATGAAAAAGATTTATGTATACTTTGCTAAATTGTTTTGATTTCATTTGGTTGTGTTTCTGTTGCAATTTGTGTATATATATAAATAGTTCTTTTCTTGCCATCTTCGACATACTTAGAACTGGATTCTGCATTGAGATCCACAGCAATATTTTCCTGCTTGTTCTATCAGCTACAATGCCCATTAGCAAACTGATTTAGCAAGATACATGGTGACATAGCACATAAAATATCAAACTCAAGACATTCGGTCTAGAATACATGAGAAGCCAGCACCCATCCCCAATTACTCAGAGGAACACTGCCCTCATATTAAATTCTTTCGGTTGCTTTTGATCACAACCATTAATGTGTTGTGTGGTTTTAGATATTTGGAGCTAGAAGTACAAATGCATCGATTATTGTGAAACAGTAACGTGTAACAACAATAACTTCATCTGTAATAAGGCGTGCAACACCGTAATTATGGTGGGGTGGCTAAGAAAGCAATCTGGAATGAAGAGGTGGGGAAAAACCCTGGGAACCTGCTTCAACAAGAAGTGCTTTGCAATTCTCTTCTCCTTTTGCATATTCCTTTGTCAGTTGGGCTCTCTAAGGGAAAACAGTTTGCAGCAATATTTTTTACAGGCATATTTTCCTTCTCTTCCAATTTTAATCAGATAGAATCAAATCCTGGCTTTGCTCCACAGGTATCTTTTTAGGTAGAAGGGCTGATAAGCGGCTGAGCTGCATGAATGAGGAGTCAAGGGCTCAGGCTTCTGAGGATAAAGGTATCCACTTAAGCAGATGCTTAAGTTGTACTAAAGTCCATAAGTCATGAACCAGTACTTAAATCCTTTGCTTAATAAAAACTAAGTCAAATACATATTGGAGCATTTTGCTGTTGGGGAAGGGAAGGGCTGAGTCTTCCCCTGAGTATCCTTTGCTGCTGATGTCTTTCTTGCTCAGTGGAGAACAATTTTTGGCATATAAAATTCATAATCTCTTCTATCAAATTCTTCACATTCAATTCCTTCATAACACAGAAATTAAGTGGCCCTTCCTTCCCAGTCTGTAGAATGACCAGGTGCCCAAACATTTTACTCAGACTGCATTCAAGTACGAAGTCTCTGCCTTATTCTTCCAATAGGTATGAAGTCATGCTTTCATATTCTGTTTAGGAACACCTTGTGACTGTTTAAGCTCTGGAGATATCTCTTCTGATTTTATTTTTCCCATCACAGTACTTCCGCCTGAAAAATTTATGATGTGTTTCATCATAGTGAATTTCTTTCCCTAATTTAATATCTGTTAGATGGAATGATGTAGTGCCTTGTGTAAATAATGCCTCTTACACTGGCTTTTATTCCTTAGCATTGATGGGCTGTTCCCTTTGGAGTTGGATCCCTCTGTATCTGTTTTCAAGCCAAGTTTGCAATCTTCCCTATTTGGTTTATATTCATTCATGCTTGTGATTGGACTGCTCCTACCACCAAAATATGAGCTTAACTAGGCAAGCTTATGTGTAACAGCACCTAAATCTTATTATCATGGAATAGTCTTTGCACAGACTACACAGAATGTAGCAAATTGAAATAGGGGTTTCGATTTGAGCACATAAATATTTTCTCTTTTATGGAATACTTTTGATGAAAGATAGAACAGAATCATAGAATCATTTAGGGTCCAACTGTTGACCTAATGCTCCCAAATTCATCACTAAAACGTGCCCTTAAGTTCCATGTCTGCATGTCTTTAATACCTCCAGGGGTGGTGACTCCACCACTGCAGTGCTTTATTTAAGTACCTGCTTGTGCTTCATGCCAAACTCTGAGAACTAATTTTTGAAAAACCTCAGTTCTAATCCAAAGCACTTTTAAAGGGAGATGGAAGAAATACTAATCTTATATGGCCATATAGTGTATAAGGTCTCTGATTCACTTTTTAAATTTAGACTCTAAAGTTCCTTGAAGAATGAACTTAAACCTATGGACCAAGCACACTAAGTTATTCTAACAAAAACTTGTTAAATTACAATTTAAGATTTTCCCAAATATCTCAAACTTCTGAGGAGAATAATGAGAAAGAATGTTTTGCTGTAAAATGAAAGAAGGAAGGAGCACAATGGGAGAAACAATGAAAGCCATGGAAATGATACCACTTTTAACTACTGTCTGTGGTTCTGTCATGCCACAGTGACAGCACAGAGATCTGTGCAACACTGAAAATCCATAGCACTGGTGCAATGACTGGTTTCATAGATGTAAAGCAAGGCACACCCATTAGCACAACACTTTATGTTTGTATAAATGTCTCGTCATGAAACTCTGGAGAGGTTTTCATTGATTTCTGTTCTAGCTCTGTAACAGGTGTGATTTATGCCATTACCAGGAAATTAATACATAGGCATAAAGTGAATTTACACCCTGACTGCACCGTCCCTCTTGCTGGCACATAACACTGAAAGATTGGGGGTGTTTTACTCTCCTCTCTCAGGCTGATATCCATTCAGTAATTTAGAACTGAGCTTTCTAGAGTATTTATGTAATTTCGCTTCAGTGTTGCTTACATCACAGTTTGGCAGCTCCTGGGTTTCAGCCCTCACTTTTTCCAGCAGGTTTTTCGGACAGTTACAGCCAACTGTACTCAAACCTTGCCGGACTTCATGTTACCAAGTTGGAAATAAATTGTGATTTTATCTAATCTAACTTCAACATAAGGACAAATTGAAGTTTTGAAAGATTGTAATAAAAGCTGCATGAGTGGAAGCGTGTCTAACATTTTTACTAGGACAAAACCTTAAAGGACACCTGTCATGACAGGGAGTATTGAAACATTGCTATATATATCTGTCAAACGAATGTATGATTAGACTTTGGCAGGATGGGAACTGATCTTTCGTTCTTAGAAATTAATTTTGCACCACAGGGTTTTTTTGTTTCTATTTCACACATCACTAGAATTTATTTTTTAAAATGCTGGTTAAATGTGTTAGGGCAAGAAGATAATTTATTTAAATACACTTGTTCTGTTCTTTGGAGAGCACAGAGGTATAGTAATATAGCGAAATATGTATAACTGAGAGTTTCCGTAACTAAATTATTGGGAGCAGAGCATTGCACGAGGGGCATACCCAATTAGATCACTCCATCCTTGTCTCCCATACTTTTTATTTATTATACAATCCAGTGGATTTCACTGCAAGAAAGTTCTGGAGATAATATTGCAACCATGTTTGTCTCACAGCTCCAGCACAGAACAAACAGGGGATTTTTTTCTGCCAAATTCTCCTACAAGAGCCAGTGTTTCTTTAGCAGTTGTTTTTGAAAAGCACAGAGATTTCTTTAAAAATCTCCTGTTAAGTAGAAGTAAGAGCTGCAGTCCCAGGTTCCTGGCCTTTGCTGGGCCCTCTGGACTGGTTTGCAATGTGTTCTAGCTCTGTAACAGGTGTGATGGGCTTTATTTTCTGAATTCCTTTGCTGTAGTAGTTGCATTCAGAAAATGACTAATGGTTTAATTATGCGAAAATAAATGTTTTTCATAACTCCTCCCACTGAGCATTCTCTCTCTCATAGAAGATGTTGCATAAGAAGGAGCTGATAACTACTGTGACTTAGTCTTCAAGATTATATGTATCATTTAATTTAAATTAATTAGGCATGAATATTCAATTAACTCTGAAATAACCCTCTGACTATTCTGTCCAATAGTTTAAATTCTCTCTTTCTAAGAGAGACATTTATAACGTTATGTCAAGGAGTGAATGGATTTATTGGGAGCTCAGAGCTATCTCTGTGGTGGGGCACAATTATTTAATTTAAACAATATATGAATGATCAGAAATAACAAGAATAGCAAAAAGGTGCTGGTTTTAATCTGTGATAATAATATAGAATTATATTAAACCCTACTTTATATGTTTTTACATGCAGGCTACGCAGTTACTTTAGACAGAAAAAATCAGGTCCATGGATGACAGAGTGATCAGTGTAATTCCTTCCCTCATTCAGGACAGAATTTTGATCTCTGTTTTTAACAAACTAATTCAGTACCTTTTATGCAACATTTGGGGACTTAGCTGCTTCTTCAAGTGTTCAGCAATTGCAGTTCCTGTACCCGTATAATTTGGTGTCATGTTACATCTCTCTCTTTCATTGAAAAAGCTTTCAAAGTCATTATAAGACATCTTCACATCAAGGATAATTCATTTTTGTAATTTTGAAAATTAGATTACTGCATAATGGACGGCTGCTAATATGTACCTTGGAACGTTTCACTTTATTAATGATTTTTGATGTCTTGTTTTCTCGCTCTTCGGATTCAGCTCCTCTTTCACTCAGGTGTCTTGGTGTCCCTAAGCCTTTCTGGGCCACAGCTGGAGAAAGTGGTGATTGACAGGACCCTGGTGGGGAAGCTCATCTCCGACACCATCAGTGATGGTAATTACACCCATGTGCAAATCAATTGCCTGCATTAACAATAGGCTGGAGAAGCAGTATGTCAACAGGTAGACTAATTATTGCCACTGGGGACTTGCAAACACAACAAGTAATTGCATGTAATGCTATAGTTACAACCCTCAGGACTAAGAACACTTTAAGAATAATATTTAACATCAAAGTTTTCAGGCTTGTCAAATGCTGCATGGGTTTCTAGAATTCCGTTTCTCGCGCGCTGTAATCGCCGTGAACGTGCCATTTGGACTCGTCATGTTCATTTCGTAAGGGGGAAGAGAGGCAGAACCAAACATTAGCCAATTGAATAATTACCTGGGATAGTTATTATTAAAGTTGTTATTAAAAAAGGCTGCATAACTTTAGTTGTGTGGAGGTGTTCTGGCTTAGTTTCTTGATACCCAGAATCTCACTATTGTTATTAACTAGTGATTGCTAAAAATTAAGTTTTCATTTAATGCAGAAGAAAACTTACAGAAACATCCCTGTTTTCTACAGCCTTATGATATGACTCATATCATTGAGAAATCAACTGGTGTCTTGGCTTCTGCACAAGCAGGAGGATGAAATTTTGGTGTGAGCCATATTACACGTGCACTACCTTCCAAATTCTGTAAGACTAGACCCACATTACATCCTTCTAGTGAGAATATGTATTTAATTCTGGTTTGATCTATAATGATTTATTTTTCTCTCTACCCAGGCACCTATTGAATATTGGCCTAGTTTGTTAAGAAACTACAATACTGTGTCCCTCTGATCTTTTCTTATCTATATATATCATAATTTAATCTTTAAAATTTACACTCATATAACTACATTAGTAGAATCTTTATTTATAAAAAAAGTTCAACCCTCACCTCATTTTTTATGAACTAATTACACAGAGAGCATAGAACACATTTACTCTCTTGTCTTCCTTTTTCCACTTTTTGCCTTAATTACTGGAGTACTAATTCCATCTCCAATTTTTTTCCTCTGTTTCCAGAGGGAGGATTTCCTACTTTCAAGTGACAAAAAGTAGGAAAGCATGGAAGCTAAGGTTATACCCAAATTGAAGTAGTTTGTGGAAATTATTTGGAATACTTTGTCTTTAAAAAATAATTTTAAAAAGATACATATCATGCCTTACCTTGGCTTAATATGTCATAGAAATATTTGTTTAGAAAATACTGTTAACTAACAAAGCTTACAACTAAAACAACAATGAAGCAACAAATACGTTTTACTACATTTAGACCACTGTATTTATTATATAAATAATATAATGTTTTGTCTTTATTTTTACTTATTCAAGATTTTCTTAAACCTCCACATTTGCTAATACTCAGGTCTGAAGGTGAAATAAAACTGCTTCTGTTCAGTAAAAGCAAACCACTCAATAACTTTCATTGCAACACAGTTTTTATTTTCATGAACAATAAGGGAAGATGCTTTTGTTACCCACACAAATAGTGCTTAAAATACAAATTTTTATACTGAGCTATCCTTACATGAGAAACATGAGATAATGTTGTCCTAGAGGAAATTAATTTTAATTCAACAAAATAGCAAATCATTCCAAATCTGACTTCAAATTACGGTTGCGATTATAAAGTTGGCCAAGAGAAATTCAACATTTAGTATAAGAAGCCTGTATAAAAATAATAGTTCTTGCTTCAGCAATTGTGTATTTGCAGAAATGGATAAGGGTTACAATCTGCCAGAATTACTTATGAAATGTTGTAATTCCCATTCAGAGTAGCGTGTCCTCTTAACATTTGGAATAAAGGTCAGATTGTGTGCACAAAATACAGAATTACTGCTGCTTTTATAATCCTCCTGCATCTAAGAAAGTCCTCCTGATTCTTATTATTTATAGGCAAAATTTCATCAGCATCTGATGTTGGTTCATCTTAAATGTAAACTATGTCTGTGAGGACCTCTAAATATTTTAACTGTGTACACAGATATTGGGGATACCATATTCAGTGGTTTTCAATTTTCATGTGTGTGCAGGATCTCAGTTATAGCTTCTGAATCACCTTATCAAATACTTTATCACCTTTTTTTCTTAAAAAAAAAATAAAGAAAGAAGCTAGTGTTAATGTTACATTTCAAAGGCAATTTTTTTGGCTCTAAACTCTACCCTTTAGCATTTGCATACCAGGTACTTCAGAGTTGTGCCAGGACATGACTGTTGGAAAATGCAAATGGTTATAAATCAGACTAAAGAAAAGCAAAGCTGAGTAGCCAGTTTTCCATGCTCAATTGTAAAACTAAACTGTCAAACGACTTAAGGATATATAAAATTTTGATTTAAGAATTTGTGATATTAGTAATAAATGCTTTTTTTTTTTTTTTAGTTTTCTTTTCAGAGGTTGTTCCACAGAGTTTTGCTTGTTTGTTTCTAAATCTGGTTCCACTTTAATTGGCATTTTCCTTTTAGGAGGAGTTCCAGAGTTTACAGTCTGAGAACAGCTTTCTAGCTTTATTTTAAACCATGAGTGATTCCTCAGTGATCTGGTACTACTTACCCCAATGACTCACTTCATACTCACACATCTCTAAGTGTGGCTGCTGCTTGAATAACTGGGTAACACTTGGGAAAAATCCTAAATACTATTTTCTAAGTAATTTTCATTGACAGATTAGTTAATCACTTTTATATTGAACTAATTTGGTCTAGCACCCCCTTAGGATAACAGTGGGGATTCCACTGAGGTTTTCCAGACTCCAAGGGAGTCCGTTCCATCTTGATTACTTGTGTTGTTTGGGTACCCCCATGTGAAGCTTTCCAGGAATTCACAACCCCTCTAAAGCCCAGTCCTGCATGTAACAGCCTCCTTGGTGTCTGCAGCAGCACCAGGAACCTTACAATGTCAAAATACCAGATACACTTCGAGTACTAATTGGCATTTACCACCCTTAACCCAAGCTAAGTTCTATGAGGTGCATTTCAGAAATACTGGTGGATGTAACCATAAGAAAAAAAAATACTGAAGGCTGAATACTGAGATGAAAATTAATGTGGAAGGGCATAAAATGCATATTTGAATGTAGTGGCAATTTGATATGAGATAATTTATTCAGGTGTATGTAATCAGAGTATTCCCTAGGCTTTATTTCTCATTTCCAAGAAGGTCCTGACAGGATGACACACTAATATGTTTTAGGATATTACAGGGCTTTCAGTGTAATATTTAGGACACTGTCTTGAAAAAAATTGCTTTTTGTGCTGTCTCAGTGGAGTATTCACTACTTTGTTTTGTTCCTAGAGACAGGTATTACAGTGCTGACAATTTTTAATGGGTTTTTTTTCAGCTGTTCTTACAGACAATTTCATCATCTTGTCATTTGAGGACCATAACCAACTCTGCTTTATTCAGTTTACAAAGACGATGGATTCTCCGGATGTAAACAAAAGATTGGAAAAACTCTCTTGTTTGGACTTTAAGGTATAGCTGCCAATGGTGACTGCAAGGAACTATACATCATTTGTCATTGGTGTTCACTGATATTGCATAGCAGCATAAATTGCAAACCTTTACATAATTGACCGGAGCAGCTCAAACTCTAAAAATGACAGTTACCGAAAAGTAAAGAAAAATTACAATGGCATTCTGAGTTAAGGAGTCAAAATACTGTGCCAAGAGGGATCCAGATTTCTACTGGGTTTATTTTCAGGCTCAGACACACATTTGAGTTACCCCTGCTTGAGAGATTACCTTGTGCCCATTGAGCAGCAGTAAGTGACCCTTGGCACATTCTTGGCATCTAACAACCGTGAAGCAAAGTCTGTAGTGGTAAACCTCAGTGTGAAAGATTTAAGTTAATGTGTTTTACCTCTTATTTGTTGTGGGCTGAAAACACATGCATGGTCAGTTACTGTGGCTCGGCTGATAGACACAAACAGATGAAGCTCTGATAATTCAGTCATCTGTCTGAGCTCCAAGACTGTTCTAATTCTTTGCAGAAATCTTAATTTCCCCCCTAGTTACAGTAATGGTGTTGTTGGGAGAGTTGCTTTTAGAATTAAGCCACTGAGTTAGGAATCAAGATACAGAAACTGAGTTTCTCACCACTGGCCAAGTATGTGTGTGACCTTAGGCAAGTGACTTGATGCCTCTGTGTCTCAATTCACCAGTTACACAGTGAAAATGGAAATACTCCTCTTTTGCAGCCCTATTTGTGTGGGTGTGTCTTCACTACAGTGCCAGCAGCAGCTGAAAGGTAGCCTAGAGAGACCTGAGCTGGCTTTAAACTACCCAGTCTGGAGGTCAGTGGAAACCAGCTCATCTCAAGATGAATTACACTGTGTCTGCTCTGAGTAGACATAACTTATTTCCACCATAAGCACTTTGGCATCAGGACACCACTTCCTTAGGTGGAAGTGCTTGGTGCTACAGCAGTATGAAAAAATAATCAGCCAAGGCAATTAACTTTGAACAGCTGAAGTAGGAAAGGGGCTGCATCCAATTCACTGCAAGAATGAAGAAGGGTCAAGCATTTTCCCAAGAAACGTAGAAAGATGTGAGCAAAAGAGAGAGTTTGTGTTTATTTCAGACTGGATAAACATTAAAGAAAACAATCTTGTGCTAGCAAATATTTTCCCCTTGACAACCCCTCAGTAATTTGCTTCCTCAAGTAAGGGAGCTTGCATCTGCAAGGCAAGCTTTTTAAGGAGATGTTTAATTTAAGTTTTGCCATAATGTGTTTTAACTTGCTTGGTAGAAATACTTTCTGCTAGGATTAATATCTAATACATTTTCCAGGCTGTTTCAGTTCAGGGCCTCTTTTCAGCAATGGCTTGTGTTTGCAAGATTGATCCAACCTCTATAACGTGGATTTGAGACAGTTCACTGTTCACTGGGAACTGAGCTGATACATACTTTACTTTAAAATGCTGTGCCTTGTGCCTGGCCTGTGGCGTTCATTGAGGCTGTGCTTTGGGAGCGTGTGGTGTGTGGTGGGGCTTTTCCCTTAATAGCACTAAAGTTTAACGAAGGAGCTGTGGTGAACTGCCTTTGTCATTGAAGTGTGAGGGCCACAGCTCCTGACTTAATGTTCAGAAAAACCAGAAATATCTGCTGCACTCCTTAATAGGGTTCTTAAGTTCAGTTCTTTGCTGACACAGCTGAGCTTCTCCAAACACCTCCATGCTCAGCGTTAACTTTGCTTCCTCTTGAAATCAGTGGGAATCGCTATGGAATATTTCTCTGCCAGCCAAAAAAAAAAGGCATTTGCATTTTTTAATTGAATGTTCTTTTGTGTGAGGCTTGCTAGTTAGGCAGCTAAATATAATTTTTATTATCTTCAGAATTACACCAGTGTGAGACTGCAGAAAGTATTATTCACTTCTGCAATAATATTGTGTCAGCTCTCTGCATTGATTAAGAGTTCTTCATGGCTGATTCTGGTCAAACTTCAAAAGCTGAAAGATCACAGGCATAGCAGTAGTGTCACTGTCAGTAGAAAAAGAAGATGGTCCTCAATTGCAACCGTGCAAACTTGTAATAGTTTTGTAATTGTAATTAACAATATGTAAAAATAACAAACATTGGGAATTTAGGGGGGAAAAAAGGGTTCTTTAGAGTTGGGGTTTTGTTCAAGAGAAAGTGAATGAAAAAGGTAGCATGCACTGGTATAGAACTAACACGGGATTAAAATCTGGAGCCAAGACTCAGGAAATTTGATTGTAGCCTTCATTTCTGCCTCTGATTTTGGCATAGCCCTGAGAAACGTATTACTTGGGTTTACACTCCCATTTCTAAAATGAGGAAAGTGTTTGTAACAATATAATTAAATTTCTGTCATATTATCATTGTAATGATAGCAACCTCACATTGTTCAATGTCCAGGCTCATGGTGGGCAAAACTGGCAGCAGCGCTGGACTGCCAGAGTTCTGTCAATAATGAGAACAAGTCAACCATACTTTCCTCCTCACAGCTTGATATTTATCCAAAAGTTGAGGTTTTTATACAATGCATACCTAAATGAAAGAATGAATCTCTCTATCATCTTCCTTTCTATTGATACCACTTTGAAACAATAAAGGCAGACTTATTATATGAATCACTGCAGTCTCGAAGACCAGCAAAGTAGGAAACCAACTATTATTATTTGACTTTTCTCAGTGACATGTTTGAGTGACATGTCTAATGCAAGACATTAAGGCTGACAAAGATTTGTGGCTGTTATGACATGTGAGATTGTTATGAACAGTTAACACTACAATACAGGACTAATTAAAACTTGTGGGAGTATTTGTGCTTTTCCAGCCTAATCAATGTGTTGTCACTAAATTAGGTATTCTAATTCAATTAGCAGCTACCTGCTAACTATTGTGTCTGTTTTATCTTTACCTGTTAAAATATTTTGACAAGTAAAACACAGGATATTCTGAAAATATTGACCTTTTGCAAGTTTTTCCTTCTGTGTTTTTTTAATCCATTTCAATTTACTGAAGGAGACAGAAAAAGGAGTTAAATGTTTACCATGAGAGAACAACATTGGTAATTACTTTGATTTCAGTTCCTTTTGATGTGTATTCATGGGATGAAGAGGTCAATAATATTATGACCATGCAAATAGAAAAGGGTTCTTTTTGACCATATAAAAAACAGCAAAGGATTATTAAAGCATTAACCTTGATTTTAATGGCCTTGGTTGAGAGCTGAGATCACAATTTGGATGAGCCTGATTATTTACTAAATACAATACATAAATGCAACGGGTTCTTAACACCCATTGCACTCTGGCATTATCGCATTACTGCCAGCCTTTGTTGCCTTGCAGACAGGAATATGAAAGCAATCTGTCATGTAGTGAGACTGGCTCCAGAAGCATTTCTCTGATAAGAAGACCCCCTGCCCTTTGCTAGTGTCTGGTCCAGTAGGCTTAGCCATGCGCTTAATCCCCAGAAAGTGGTTCGATTATTGCTGACCAGCAATGGCAAGATAGTTTTTTTTTCCCCTAGCTATCAACCTTCCATTAATTCCTTAAGCAGAAATGCGGTGCAATCTATATTTCCTTGGCATGTGTCACCCAGATGGTGCACTGCTCATGTTTTCAAATAACCATGCTCCAAATAACAGAGTTTGAATAATAAATTCCACAAATCCTTCCTGAGAAAGAGGCACAATTCTCAAGAGCTGCATAAACTTTACGCATGATGCTGTAGCTCATCCACATTATGCAGAAAAGTATATGGTTCTTTTGCAAAGCGGATGTTTGTGTTTCCATTCCTTAATTTTGGGAGGAAGAAGAAAGATATATGTTTGCTCAAATGCTGTAGAATATATTTAATATTTGATTATGTCTTAAACACTAGCCTTAGCTCCGTGGTCAGCTTTGCAGAACTTGTCATTTAATATGGCTAAGCTTAAATCCTGTGTGGAGGTCGATGCTGTCAAGCAACCATGACTGTACATTTTGGTATTGATTGGAGTCATTGCAGTAAATTCCTTCTTAACTCATATTCCTTTCCATCCCAATCCCCTCCCCGCAGATAAAAGTGTGAGCATGTCTTTCTGTCTGAGGAGATATTTTTCACGTTTACAGACAGCCTATATGAAGATATATGTACGCAGTGCTCTGTGTATATATACATTCTCTCTCACACATCCAAAGTAAATGCTCCCATTTGCTCCTAATGTGCTGTTTTATCACCTCTAACATTTCCTGCATTTTTTTTTCTTCCATCAGATCTCTTATGTTGATATACTTGGACCAGAAGGTAGAAGGATGAAACGTCACCTGGCAATAAACTGTACACAAGATCTGGTGATTTGCTGGTGGTCAGCAACTAGTGATGGAGCATGGCCTTGGTCTCCTATTTCCTGTCAGAGGGACAGAGCCAACCTATTGCTATTAGGCTGTGCACATGGCAAATTGGAGGTAAAGTGATGAACTCTCTTGTTACATGATTTTTTCGGATTTGCTAAAGAAAGAATTGTGCAACTTAATATTCGAGTAGAATATTCAACTTGCGTATTCAAGTAGATATAAAAAACAGACATGAGACAGGAAGATCAGCCATTCTAATCTTAAAAACAAAGGTTTGTTATTTAACCAAAAAGCACCTCATTTACTATGTTTACCATTTTCACATCAAAACTGTCAACCTGAGAAATGTAGCCAGGAAGTGAGGTCTTTATCATGGAATAGCTTTGGTGCTGCTAACACTGAAAATAAACGTGTCAGAGTTCCACTAGAAAACTCTGAGTTAGCAGTTTTAACTGTTGCATGCATGTCTGATGCAATTATTTTACATTTTCTGCAATGTTAACTGGTAGGCAATTTACACCTCTTTCAAGTGTTTTTCATAAAATATTAGCTATGCCCAGATGGTGTTTAAATTTTTGTTATGAGTATTGATCAAATCAGGGACTGATATTTTTCTCAAAGGTAACGTTAAAACTCCCAATCTACAGGTGGGAATGTAAGCTATGAGTTAGGACAAAGCTACAAGCTGACCCTTCTCCTGACACCTGCTTAGCTTGCCTTTATAGGCAGATGTTTTCATTTCAGCTATTTAATTTTTGTTTCATCTGTTTAAGAATATTTTAATCCAATTTGGTTTTTTAGGTAGAAACATAAAAACGAAGCTTTCTGGGCATACTCTGAAAGATACGGAGCCTGACTTGAAAATATAAAAGCTTTTGTGGAATAACAGCTTGTATAGATGCTTCTGTATTTGGAATTTTATTTTCGGATTATCTTTACCCACTTCTAACAGGGACTAAAAAGGCACAGACTGTGGGAGAAGAGCACAAACTCGAGGATCAGCTGTGGAATAGCTGTTCTAGCTCTTGCAGACTATTTCCCTGTAGGGAAAACCCCTAAGTAACACTTAAGAATAAGCTACTCTTACAACCAGCATCCTCCTCTCTTTAATTAGGGAAGATGTAAATGTTTTAATGTCTTGGAACTATTGCTTTAATAACTAATATTCATTTAAGTGAAATTCTTTTCCCTTGGGATTTTCTACCTATTGAAAGTGAAGAGAAAAGGTAGTTGAGACAGCTTTCCTTTTCTTATTTCTGTCATTAGTCACTGTAGAATTGAAGTTTAAATTACCTCCAGCTCTGCCTTCTTTACTTCTTTTCAATTGACCTCTCTCCATTTGCGGTCATCTTTGACTCATCTCTCTCCTCTGCCTGATCTACACCTGCAGTTCTCCATTCCCCCTGCAGCTATGCCAAATCACGTAGAAAAAATTACTCTGGGAGCTAAAATGTGTGGCTGTTCTTTGTAAGCTTTTCCAGCCTAGTTCCTGTGCCAATTATTCTGAAACTTCATCCTACTAACATCTCAGACCTGATTTCTTACCATGACTTCTGTATGTCCAGGTTCTGACAATGACATTCCTGTGCTTTTTCTTTCCTTCCCACCTTTTCCAGAAGGCTCCCTAATGCCTACATAGCCGTTTGTAGTCTCTATTTTCTATGTTTTTAGAAACTCTCAAGAAATTCACAGAAACCACCTAGCCAGCCTAAAACTCTCTGTGTTTCATTTTATATGTTTTAGGGAGCTTTCCAAATCGCAGTATTCCCCTGTATCTTTCAATACACCTTATTTTATCCTTTTCTGGTTTAAACTCTAGTAAAGTCCCAAGCACATCACTGGTGCTTTACACAATGGTGATAATAAACATTCACTCAAGCTTTAGGCTTAAAGTCATAATCATTTTAATTTGGTCATAATCATTTTAATATTGTAACAGAAATATAAGAAAATTCTTTTTGAAAGCAGCACTGCCGAATTTGTCTGTTTGGTTGCTTTCCCTTTCTGATTCTTTGCCTGTACTTGTCTGTTTTAATTCTAAGATCTTCAGATGAAATTTCTTTTCCTGTATTTATCGATAAAATACCAAGCACTATGCCAGGGCTATGGAAAACTTAGTCATATATGAGTAATAAACTGTCTTGGTGGTTGTCAATTAGGCTGTTCCAGGTCTTGGATGCTCAGGAAGGCTCAAGTCACTCTGCCTAAACACTTAGCCTATATATCCATGATGTGTCACCTATGGTACTGTTTGCCTCAGGTTTTTTGTTTGATTTCTCTAGAGTCCCTTATGGGCAGGAGTGAAATTCCTGTGCGTGGATGGGAGAATGTCATCACCCAGCAGCTCTAGAATTAGCATCAACCCCCAGTCTGCATTTAACTGAGGTGCATTTTTCTCCTACAATCTCGGAGGGGAACTTTAACTTGACACCTTTAACTTCTGAAGGTCATTTAATAGCTTATACATGAGAAAAAGCATAGGTAGCATTTCTAGAGAGCTTGTAAACAGTTACTCTCTAGGTCAGATACCACAAAAATACAGTGGCTCTGTAATGATGCTTGTTTGCCTCTCTTTGCCTCTAATCCCATGCCATTTGTAGTATTCCTCAGGTACAGGTTTGAAATAAAAACTGGACATGCCATCGTTATTCATGAAAGTAAATCCATATTTATCATATTGACCAGTAATATTCATTTACCCCCAATAAAAGATTATTGTAAACAGAAGAAGAATGAGAAGCATGAACTTACTCAGTTTAGAGCATTTATCAAAAAGAAGCGTAGTAGAGTAACACCACCAACATTTTACTTGGAAACAGTAATATCAGTCAGATAAAATAGCATTATTATCTAGAATTAGGAGAAAAACAGAAATTGCTGAATAACAAGACCATAAGGAGCTGTTTGGCATGTTGGGTTTATGAAACCAAGCCCAAGGAAATGAATGGGTGCTCCTCACAGGCATCACCTCAGTGCTGACCTACAGAAGCCACACAACAACCTGCCAGCTGCTGCCACTCCTGCTGCTGGGGCACAGCAAAGGCAAACGGGCACTTACTTGGTCCTGCTTCCTGCCTGGAAGAATCTTCTGAGTGATGC
>VYZT01041678.1:0-16035 GCA_013400735.1 Pomatostomus ruficeps | reverse complement strand
CTGGCTGCCCACCAGAAGAGTGCTTATTAGGATGAGGACAGGAATAGCTCTGGGATGAGACAACTCAACCCCTCATCATGATCATCACCTGTAACTACACGTTCTGTGTTGGGATGATTCACTGCACGTGGAGTGGTTGGGCTGTTGTGTTCTTCAGCAGCTTTTCAACATAGGGAAGGATATACATTGTACTTTTTAAACACACTATAAATTTGATTTTAATCTTGCCGCGTGGTTTTATATTTTAGCATTTACTACTATTAAGGCTACAGGTAACCACTTTTCCTCTACAAACAGAAATAACTTTTTCCTTGCAAATCTTGACTTATTTTTCTGATTTTTTTTTTTCTGAGATCAGTGTTTACTGTGTTGGATGCCGTCAGATTTGGTGAAGAATTGTCTCTTGAAGAAATAAAAGTGCTTTTCTCTTTAGCATGTGACCTTGCTTCTGTGTGCAGTGAGTGTTGCTGCAGGAGTATTTGTCTCTTGGACCTTTTTCTGCTTTCCTGTGTGCATGGGTTTCCTCCAGTAAACTCACCCATCCTCTAATTTATTTATTTAATTATTGGGGTTTTGTTTAGTTTCCTTTGTTTGGGGTTTGTTGGGTTTTTTTAACGTTAAAGTGCCAACGATCAAAGAATGTTATTTAAATTGTCTCCCTGTGGAGATAATGCTGGCGTTTTGATTTCAAAACCAGAAGAGGAATCTTCCAGAAATTATTTCAAACAATTTGCTGTGAATGAATAGGATCTGATGTGAAATCATCTTTGGATTAAATGCTCTGGGAGAAAGTCGTGTTAAAATCAACATGAACTTTATTCTGCAAACACAAATTAACAGGAGGTGCTGCTGCCAGGGCTCAGTTGCTGTAGCACTTTGCATTTGTCTTCACCATTCTTATTTTCACTCCATTTAGTGCTAGTAGGAATGACTGAAATTATACTTCAATCTTGTGGGAAAAAATAATTTCCCTGAGAGGGAATATTATTTTTCTTTCTCCCAAGAGATAATATTTAATAGTTATTGCTTTCACATTGTGCCTGGGATTTGTGAAATGAGCACAGCAGATCTTTTCTGTGTGAGCTGTCCTACAGTTACTGGAGTGCTCAGAAAAACATCTACTCTGTGTGTCTGCATGGCTGAAATACCTTTTACACACATACAGCAAGGAATGTGAAATCCTCAGTGTCACATTGGGTTAGAAGTTCAATGAATAATACAGGATAAAGATGATGATGATGATAAATTTTGAAAGAAAATAAGAATAAGTGTTGACTGGAGATCTAAACAATAAGATGACACATAGGTCTGTAGATACAGTGCAGCCAAGTAAGTAACCTAGAGTAGGAGCTTTTCATTTTTATTTAGAAATATTGTAAAATAGGGGCTTTTTTTCCTTTCATCTTCACTGGGCCATATTTAAAACTATTTTACTCTGGTGTACATCACACTTCCCACTTTACATTTCTAATTAAAATGTTTGTTGCTATTTGGAACCTCACTGTGTGAAATTTCATAAGCACTTTTTTAACATCCATAAAATAAATCAAACATTTTTTTCTCATCTGAAAGACACACAATTCAGTCACAGCAAGCTTATTTCTCTGTTTCTTTTGTTTTCTTTTTTTCATCTGCCTGGTAAGCCAATTTTCTGCTTAAGAATTACTGCATGAAACTCTTACTTGTTTTGCTGTGTGGACTTTATCCTTTCCCAGCACTCTATGCAAAATACTTCAATTTTAAGTGTTCAAAGATTTTCACTGAGAAGAGTGATACTGCCCACACAAGCTGGCGCTATTATTTCTCTCAAACATAAAATGAAAGAGAGTGTTTTAAATAGCATAGCAGGCCTCTTATTTACAAAGATTAACAGATTCCTTTACTTGGATTGTTATGATTCCTGGCTCTAGGATTTGATAACCTGGCGTGTGTAGCATCCCTCATCCTGCTGATGAGCTGAGGCTGAGTCCAGGCCAGTAGTGCAAGGGGAAAACAATAGAAATGTGCAGTAGTGGTGCATGACTGCTGCATTTAATAAAAGAAATATGTTTGAATTACGCAGACAGTATTTAAATGCATGCGCTGTATTTTTGTAGCGCTCATGTCATAAAAATTTTAAAATTTTTAGTTATTTATTATTTTATTATTTAGTTATTTATCCTATATATTATTTCGTTATTTTAAGAAAAGTAATTGGTTTTACTTCATGGAAAATACTTTCAGAAATCTTTTCTTGAAATCCAAGGCTAAGTACTTACTCCAAGATTTATGGGAAATATTTAACATTAAATGGACTATATATTCTGCCATGTGATCTTACAGCTGTGTCTTTTCAGATCCACTGCCCTGTCCCCTTCTCCACAAATCTGACACTTGTTCTACCCATTTCAGGAAACTCCTCCAGCTTTTGTTTTCCCCTTCCATACGCAAATGTTTTGTTAAATGTTTTAATGTCACCTTTTCAGGTTCCAGAGAACAGCTGCTCATCAGGAAGGAATCTCAGTGGATTCCTTTAAATGGAATGCTAAAGTGCTATATGCACTACATTTGCTACCATGTGGCTACTTACCAGATAGAAAAACAATTGGCAGAATACCATCATCTTGGGGAAAGAAAAAGTTTTGATTATTACACTTCTTATCTTTCAAAAGCATTATCTTGGCATTATTAACATTTCTGTAGTTGTGTGCCTCTCTGCTTTAGTTTTCCAGTTAGTGGCATGAAGATTGAATAATAAAACTAATTTCTGACAGAGTAACCCAAATCTTCCCTCTCAGATGAAAGAGAATATTCATTTTTCCCCTTCAGAATGCTGAATACCAGATACATTCAGCAGAACTGGAAGGCAGAACAAAGAGGTCTCTCGGCTTGGTTCTCTTCCTGCAAGAGGCACATGAGGCCACTGGTGCATGAGAAGCAGCTTATCTGTTCCAATCTGAGGAGAAATGTTTCTCTTGTTTTCAGCCAGAATACGAACAGCAGTGACTAGAAAGGTTTCCTTTAAGCCTTATGTGTTTAAACGTTATGCCAAAACTTATGTTTTGAAAGGCAACAAAGAGTTTCTGTCCTTGCAGGAACTTTTTCCTAGTTTGGAATTGTGTTATATCCAGCAACCAGACCTACCCTAGACTTCGTTTCAAGGATTTGCTCTCAAAATTATGTGAAGCTAAGAAGCTTCTCATCTCAAGACTCATTAGATTAGTCTTCCAAGATTTTACTTCCTTTGATATTCAAGGTAGTGGTCATAATTTTGTTCTGTTTTTGCTCTAAGAAGACAGGACAAAATTATGAATTGGGTGCAGTTTCCTTGCTGATTCTCAAACAATCATATGGCAGAATTTGTTTTCCTGTGACTCTTTCCGTTGCTGTTTCCCTCCAGTCACTCCTATGGAGTTGTAAAATACGTTTCACATATTTTCTTCTCTATTGCCTTAACCTTCAAGGCCAGTCTCTCTTCAGAATTTAATAGTGCTTTCAGGCTCTCATCTCTCATAGACCTGATTATTGTGTAGATCTTCATGACTTTTTTGTAGCTTTTGAAGGGTTGTCCAGGGAAAAATACTGGTTTGGGGTCAAAATATGTAGCAGAATAATGCAGTACATTGAAACCTGCTACAGGAAGACAGAAATCTGAGTCCCAGAGGGCCTCAAGGCTCATTTCACTGAAGTTATGGAAGCTTTGAAGACTTGCTTGGGCAAGATTTCTGTTTCACACATTTGAAAGGGAGTACCTGGGTCTCTATACATACTCTTAGGGAGAAACTGCAGAACAAACAGTAACAACTCACTTTGTCTCTATTTGGGGTTAGAGAACTCTGTGGTCACAGTAATCCTTTGTCCACAATAACCTCTTTTAGGAGTTTCCTTGCTGTTCAATTTAACACCCTAATAAACACACTTCAGCAGCTCTAACATCTGCACAGTAGCCACTGCAACATTTTGTGGGCATAAAATGACTAGTTGCAGAGGCTAAGCCGTTGGTGATGGCATGGTTGAGGCGAGAAAATTATTTTCAGACTATAAAAGTAATGTAATCTTTTATTTCCTCTTTGATGCATATTTTCATGGATCTCTGTTGAGATTGGTTGATGTGGTTTTCACAGGTTGGGCGCATTGGCTTCTGCATTAAGTGGTTCTTTGCATGTCCCTAGCTACTCATCTAAAGGTAGCAAAGGTTTTTGTATTAATTATCATCTGATTTCCAGCCAGAGAATTGTAATAATCCTTTTTTTCTTTCTTTTGAATGAGAAACCCTTTTGCTGACAAAATAAGTAAACTGTCAGAACAAAACATCCTAATCAGTCCGATCAACATCCCAAAAAGCCTGTTCATAAATTTATCAGTTACTTTAGAAGTAATGGGTGGTATGCAAAAAAAAAAATATCTGAATTTCTGATTCTCCCTTACAGGATGAAAGGTTAAATTGCATGTTCAGTTGGTCTTGTGATCCGTGGAAATCAAGTTTAAATTGCTCTAACATTATTTGTGCCTTTCTTGTTTTCAACCTGAAATTTCTAGATTTCCTTCCTCACTCTCTCTTTACTTTTTAATCACCTTTTTTTACCCCTTTCTGTGCTTTCATACCACCTGGACTCAAGAGGCTTCCAGAAGTTGTGGCAGGTCAGCAGCTTTAATTTACAGTGTGAAGATTGCTGTGGGTATACCTGAGGGCAGGGTTCGGCTCCGGTTCACATTTCCCTTTCAGTCTTTATTTCTGCATGAACAAACACCAGCAAGTTTCTGACTGACTTCCACTACTCTCATTCTTCTAGAGACACGAGTTTTTTTCTCTATTTTTTACGAAATAGCTTTTCATAAGCTCATCTGTAACTTATTTACAGCTGGTTTCTCTCCCACGGTTTCCCTGCTCAAATCCTGTACAACACCTCTCATTCAAACCCATTTATCACAGGACATGAATCTTCACTGGTCTCCACTGCTGTCTCCACCACTTAAGGGTACTTCCCATGTTTCCACACTACAGATTCCTGCTTTTTGCCAACTGCTGTCTTTTTATCCCATTCTGCCTTTGTGTTCTTCCTCCTGTTCATTTAAGTCCCCGGTAATGGTTCCCCCTTTTCTATTATCACAAATTCACTTTTTCTGCATCTAAAACTGTATGGCACCGAAGAACATCTACCACCTACTCATTTGGCACTGTACAGTAGGTGCTGTTTTAACATGCCATTGTTTCTACCTCTACAGTGTAATATTTTCTGTTACCATGGCCCAGAGCAAATGATCAAAAGTCCTCTATGCTCGATGCTCAGAGCAACTTACTATAGATTTTTCCAGGAATTTTGGGATTTTTACCCCACTCCACTTGTGAATAATTAGTTATTCTTTTATGTCAGTCAGCTGCTCCTTTCTCCTCTTACCATCACCATTAGGACCATCCCCTCTTTTATCTTCTGTTCTACTAACCTGTTACATAGGTCCGGACAAATATGGCTCAGACTATATTGCAGAGGGTTTTTATTCAAATGAATTAACCTTTTAAGTGTTAAAGGAGTAAATTTCAGAGTGCCATTTCGAGAATGCCTATATGGGACTGACCACAGGACAGCGCATTTGCAGCAGTCGGTTTTTAAGACTGAATCGCTACAAGTGGGTACCCAAAGGCTTTGGCTTTTTGCCAGGTGCTGAGTTCCGTCCGCACGGAGTGGGACCCCCTGGATGCCAGGTTCAGCTGCGTCCAGCCCCAGCAGGTGCTCACGGTGGAGCACTCGGTGTCCGCAGCCAAGGAGCCCATGGCCAACAGCTGCGTCTACAAGTGCGTCCGGAGCAGGATCCAGCGCGCGGCCGTCACCAGGATCCCGCTGCGAGCCAGGGCCCTCAGCTGCAGCAGGGATGTGACAGAGGACAAGCTGGTGCTGGCCTGTGAAGATTCATCCCTCGTCCTGTACGAAGCCTACAACCAGGTGACCCTGCTGGCCCAAGCAGAGCTGCTCCCTGCTGTAGTAACCTACCACCCCTCCGGAGCTGTGCTCGTGGTCGGCAGCTCTCAGGGGGAGCTGCAGCTTTTTGACACAGCACTGTCCCCAATTAAAATTCAGCTCTTGGCACAGGACTACTCGCCTGAGGCAACTCTGCAATTCAGTAAACACTGTGAGGTGCCCACCAGCCTCATCCAGATCCAATGGGCTGCTCCTCCAGTTGCATTTCCCAGCCCTGACAGAACAGATATTCATGACCTTTTGTTGGTTAGATTTGACAAAGGACCCTTGGGAGTGCTTCACTTCAAACTTGGTAAGTTGCCAAGCACATCTGTTGAACCTTGAGCTGTCAGAGGAACATCTGTACCCCACAAGGTCTGGAAAACCCTGATTTTAGGTATATGAGACCATAGCCTTAAAAGCAAATTGTTCCAAAGATACCTGAAGATACCAAGGAGTTCTTTATGTTTCACAATAACTGTATACCTTTTTATATGGGGTCTGACAGAATAGGACCCCGATCTGCTGTCTGATCAGCATCCCATAATGTTCCTCACTACTTTAATAAAGCGTAACATTTTTTCATCTGGAAAATTCATTTAACCTGTAGTATATAATCCTAGGAGTTGTATTCATTCCGTAGTAAAAACCCTAACAAGTTAAAATAAGATATATTTAATAATAGAATAGTAATGCTATTTTCTTTACCAAATTTTTTTTTGCATGTATGATGTATATTTATCCAGTATTCTGTTCTTCCTGGCTTCAGTCCTTGAAGTTGCACCTTTTCTTCCTTTGAAGACTTTCCATAGAGGAAGGATGATTTTCATAACCTTCAGAGAAGTTTGGTCTCTCAATTAATTTGCAAGGAGTTGTGAATAAAAGAAGTAATAATGCTAATTTTTAGAATTTATATAGCACTTCTCACTTTAGGTGTAAAGAGACTTTAAAAGAATAAAACCACAACTAACTTCCTTTTACAAGCAGAAAACCAAGAAGCAGTAAAGGAAAGCTAAAGGGCTTTCCAAGAGTTACACAGTGGCTGAACTAAGAATAAAACCCCTGCAGTGGCTCATCAGTGAGCACTGTATTCATTTCATTCAAGTCAGGCAAGTTACAGTGGTTCAAGCCCATTGTGAGAGCTAAAAAAACAATCATGCTTAAACCCTCTGACTCCCAGGCCAGTTTCAGCAGGGCACAAAGCCATCCTGGAAAATTTCAGCATTTTGTCCATGTCTGTCCAAGAAAACAGGATTGCTCCTGTAGATCTTTATGGGAATTTTTAATGATTCTTTTGTATAAAGCTATTGAGATTAGGAAAAAGCCTTTTTAATAAAAAAACCAAAACAGAAACAAACAACATTACAAAAGACTCAAAATAACAACCTAGGTGATAGTAAGATTTGAAAACCTACTTTATTTCTTTACTTAGTGAGACATACATGTACTTTCCTGGGGAAAAACCTGTCTACAATTACCACAGACCTAAAAGTTTGAAAGACTGAATTGAAATAATTTAACCCAGTGCACCACTGCAAAAAGGTAAATTAATATAATAGGATGTTAGCAACAAAAAAATGTTGGATTGACTTATAGTTGTGTGGTTTTAAAAGAGCTGATCCAGATTATTGCTGTTATCAAAAAAAACCCTATTTAAAAACCCGTTTACAGGTTATCATTTATTTTGAGATAATTAGCTACATTAAGTTCAATGACAGGTTTAATAGTTGCAGAGTAGCCCAGAACACTAATTATAACAGCTATTTGATGTTTTTGTGCATGTTGGCCATTTAAAAAAAAAAAACCAAACCTTCTAAATTATCTCTGTCCTGATTTGGCTGGGATGGAGTTGAGCAGGAGGCACTCTACCCACCTCTACCTTGCTTTGCTTCAGTCCTCCCTGGTGAGGTTTTCTCACAACAGCTTTCCAGAAAGCACAGCTTTCCCCTTGCTATCTTTAGCACATTTATGTTCTTACCAAGGCAAGCAGGCTCTCAGTACAGGGATTTAGAGGCCTTTCCTGCTAATTGCCAGCTTGTAAACTTAATTGGACTGTCTCCCTGGGCACCGTTCCTAAATCAATTAGGCAGTGAGTTGGCTGTCACCTCTTTTGCCCAAGCAGGTTGCCTGGAAGCGCACCACCCAGGAGAAGTCAAGCATCCAAATGGGAAGATGTTGACCTCTACAGCTGAAAGTTATCACATTTTAAAATTCATTCTGTATAATTACTGTAAAATCTCTTCTAGGAAGAAGGCAAAGCTCTCTCCCTTCTTCCCTCTCTCCCTGTTTTTAGTTGACCATGCAAAAATATGCTGCTCTCTATTTCACCCTGGTGTTCAGCTTTACACCTCGTCTCCTCAGCTGGCCACACTGCCAGGGGAACACTGTGTTGATTAGTGAGTCCCTCTTCACAGTCTCAGAAGTTTTTAGGTTTCTGCTATTCAAGAACAAATAAATAAATTAATTAAATGCATTAATAAATTAAAATTTAAGGGCCCATAACAGCAAGACCCAGACAGGCATTCAGGACTGAAATAAAATCCATAAGTAACACATGGCTTGGAATTGTTCCCCACAGAAGTCTGTTAAGAAACTGTGTCAGTGAGAATAAGCAAATGTATTTTTAACTTCCAGCTATGTTATGGTGTTGGACAAGTTCTGTGAATCTCCATTGTGCTGTCTACCCAGATTTATTTCAGGAAAAAGTCATATTAAACATACCCTCAAACACTAGTGGCAAATGTTTTTGGTGTCTAATGCCAAACTCATTTCCAAAAGCAGCTTCTCGCCATTGATGTCAACCCAGATCCTGGGTAATGCCAAATGTGGTACTGGTGCCAGTGGCTCAGCATTGCTGGCCTCTAAAGGCATGTTAAATATTGTATTATATTCAATTAACATGAAAATAAGTATTTTTATCTTGACTGAGAGGTTAATGTGGAGATTGCCCAGCTTCCGTAAGACTTTAAAAACACTAAACATTTAGGAAGAATAAAGCCTGCTATAACTATTAAATATTAACAAGTTAAACATGTCTGTTACCCAGTGTAATGCCCATAGGCTTTAATACGTGCAAATATAAAGTGAAACACAACAGAAAACCTTTCTTTAACGATAATTTTAATTTTAAAAATTAAGTACTTCTCTCTTACAAAATGTAAATATGTAAGGTTTTTCCCCAAAAACATCAATTCTGTATATGCAGGTTCTCAGCAGGTTACTTCTCCTCAAGTTATAGTCAGATGTTTTCCACCACTTTTTTTTCCTCCCTTCTTATTTTGCATCATCAACAGTATCCACAACATTCATTAAAGTTTTGTGAAGTATGTTTTATATATATCAGGTCTGCTTTTCTCTGTTAGCAGGCTTTGTTTTCCCCAGCCAGTCCTATGGTTTTAATACCAGTACTGAAATTCATCTCGTTCTCCTTCTCATCAGAACTTTTTCTATATTTAATTCCAACAAACCGCATCAGAATATAAATTGAGAAAATGAAATAAAAAAAACAAATTATGTTTTTATTTAAAGAGAGAGAAACAGTAAATTGATTCTGGTCTCTTCCTAATATTTGGAGGAGTACTGATAAAGAATACTCCATCAAAGCGACCCAAAGTGAGCAGGACTTGCTAAAATACCATGTGTGGCCTATGTCACATGATCATTTGGTTAGTCAGAGACAATAAGTAACATTACTTCCTGCAGCTTTTCAGTCACCTTTTCTGCTTAGAAGCTGAGATCTTTAAGTCAAGAAACATTCCTGTGGCAAACTTGTTCTTAGTTTCATGTGCAAGTGTAATTCAAAGGTCTGTAATACCGAAACGTTGATAACTTTCATGGTATCCCCTCAGAAAATAATGCTCCACTTAGAGAATATTGCCAAGCTAGAAGGAAGTTCCAGAGCAGTTGCAATATGGAGAGTGATTGAGTAAGACTCGCTTTGAGGTTGGAGCTGCTCTACCCTTGCATGCATAGACACATCTGTGTGAGGCAAATGCTGGGGTTTAGTGTTGTCCAGCAGTGCTTCCCTACAGGAAGGAGATGCTGTGGAAGTGAATTTATTACCTACCTTACAATAGTGATAAACTGCAAATAAACTCGTTCTACCTTGTCTAAGCCAAACTTCATTACGTGGTGGTGTCACCAGTGACTTTTGGCTACAGTCTTTCAACATCCATGTGTGAAGTTCACTGATGATTTTTGTCTGCAGTCCAGCACCCTCAGTCTAAGTATACCAAGACAGTAAGTTGCTATCTCATACAAAAAATGCATTACTGAAACCCATCAACTTAATTTTAAATTATGGCAATTATTTTTAACTGTGCTGAAAAGGAGTCAGCTACTGTTTTACATACCCTGTATCAAGGTATAAACCCATTATCTCTGGTTGTGATATTTCTTGTTAAAGGTGTGATCACAAGAGGACAACTGAGCCCTGTGGAACTCATCCACCAGTACATTCGTTATGATGAGATACAGGAGGCAATTAATGTCCTGAGCACCATGAACTGGAACACGATGGGTCAGCGTTGCTTTGTCTGTCTGAGTGCCATTTGCAACCACCTCCTTAAACAAAAGCTTACACCAGCCAGAGAAGGTAAGAGGCTGTGTATATTTCTAATGCATTTTTGTGGTGTCTTGGTAATTCACGTGTGGATTATGACAATATATTTATTGACTGCATAAAGAAGACAGTGAGAGTCCAGACAGATTATGGTGCCTCATAATCACATGTTGTTGTAGACAAGTCACTTCAATAAAATCTGGACCAATGTGTTGACTACATTTTAGTTTGTATCAATAGTGATACTAAAATAATACCTATGGTAATATATATATATATGCTATAGGCATTACTTAATATATACAGCACTAGCATTGCATTCTGTAACTTCATTACATTCTAGAAATTTAGCTTATGTTCCAGATAAATGTTAGTTAATACAGGAGTGAAATGTTTGTGTTATATTCATGCTGAGACAGCACCAACTTAAGGAGGGATGTTTTCCTGCAACAGGGACAAGAGATTTTAGTATGTTTTTTTAAGGTGCTTTCAAAGGGTCATTCTTTCTTCACAAGATGCAAAGGCCTTGAATACACTATCCTCTGCTGCCTCCTTTAGGATTAAAGCATTTGTCCTCACTGTAATCTAGCCCCCTGCAGTAGTAACTGGGGTCCCTCGGAAGAAATTATGAATTTCAGGTTTAGCCCTGTCTCTGCTGAAGCCTGGTGTGGTGCCTTCCTCTTGATTTGCTGCCTATCTTGAAACTCAATAGACTTCAAGATTTGAAGTGCCTTGATTTAGTGAAGGTGTTATCCTCCAGTCTAGCAGGCAGACAGCTGGAGACCAGGCATCTTTTGTGGCAGGGGAGAATACTTAGGATTCTGGTGTGTTTGATGATAGAAAAACTCCAAGGTGTCCTACCTTGCTGCCAAGCCATCAGCTATCCCATTTTGTGGGATCTGATTAAAAAAAAAAATCTCTGTGTTGCAAACATAACATATAGACTCTAAATAAAACACGCTTTGAAAAGGACCCGTGAAAAGGTATCTTGACTGTGAAACTCTTCTAAAAATATGTACATTATAAACAGATGTCTGTGTGTTTCCCCCATGCAGCTCCCTAACACTGTTTACAGCAGAAAGAATTTTATTCCATCCAGGAGTTATTCTATCTAAATCTAACAAATTTGGCATGGTAATTTGTTTTCTTTTTTATTAACAAAACCCAGTGGGACCTTTTATATGTAGTGATGGGGCAGTTATCTTTGAGATCTTTATCCTGCCTTCAACATCAAGCTGGGCTATTTAATGAATGTATAACTGTGCTAGTAGTTACTCGTATTCCACGTCGGTTGAAATATTTCAGAAGTACAAAACATGCTGTCAAGAAAACAGCAATGGCAAGAGAGTATGGCTTGTTTTTCTATTTTAATCTAAATTGGCTGCTGCTTTGAAAGAAAATACCTTTAAAGTTCGACTTATCTTGCTATCTAGATTGGAGATAACACGAAACTAATTTACTAGCAGTTTGCCTGTGCAACTAACACGGTACTATTAGCACATTTAGTGCTATCAAGCCTATTAAAATCAAATGTAACTATGCTTGGAAGTAAAGAACCATTATCACTAAATACAGAAATGCTTAGTTCAAACAAACATTAATAATGGCAAATCAATTAGGTTCTGTCTGCCTAATGAGACAATGGGTTATATTTTGCTTTTAGAGCAACATAAATATACAGCAAATACATATATAGCAAATTCTCCATTTTCTGCCTATAAGGCCTTGTACTACACTGTTAACTCTCAAGCAAAAGTCAAAGAGCATAAATATTATTGATCATTTAATTTCCTTTCACCTGAGTATGTGGAACACAAACGTATACAGTAGGTTTACTTGTATTATTTATAATTTTGTAATAAAAACTTGTGGAAAAATGCCTAAGAGCTTGAGCTGTGGAGTATAGCAGTCAGAAAGTATTTAAAGAAGAGAGAACTTGTGTAACAAAAGGGCTTTATTTTATTGATTACAAGGGAGGTTATCCCGTTTCCCACCACTACATGCTGTCAAACCCTTAGGGTTTCTAGACCCTTTTATTTAAAATTTTTAAAGAACTGTGGGCCGAAGGAGGTTCCTTAGACCTCAAGGCCATCACAAAGAGGGTTCTGTTACCTGCTGACCTAACACAATAATCCCTGAAAAACTGAACTCCCTTGTTGTTTGCCTAAGAGGACAAAGACGATTTGAGCTAATTGAGAGTTGATCTCTACTGGACAATCTTGTTCAGACTGTATTACTCTCATGAGTCACTTTTAGTTGTAGGCTGCTGGTGAGAACTTGATGTGTTATAGACTTCTTTATCCTTTTGATAGCTTTTGTTGCTCAAAGTCATTGTCAGCTCTGCCTCCAAGCCAAACTTTATATGCACATTTGTGTTTGTACAATCTGTCATATTTTAATTTCATCTGTCCTACAACAACATCACATTTCATCACTGTTTGAGGAATTTGACTGACTGCAAACATGAGCAACCTGTTGTAATTGAAACTAATTCACTTGTTTCATTGCTGCTGTGTTTGAATTCCACAGCACAGCTTGAGGCAAGCCTTGGAACCTTTTATGCTCCAACAAGGCCTCTCTTGGATAGAACCGTGCTGGAGTACAGGGACCCCATCAGCAGATACGCAAGAAGGTTCTTCCACCACCTGCTCAGGTGAGTGACAGTTTCAACTTCTATCAACTTAAAATTAATTGCATATTTCAATAACTACCTACTTTAATGTGGTTGACGTTTTCCAAGAGGACCACCCCTGAAAAAAATGCATTCATTGTTAATGTTTGTTTAACTTGCACTTTGCTCCTTTCAAATAGAGTAATGCAGATAAAGTGCTATTCAGAGCTCTTCTGTCATCAATACACTTAAAATGAATCACCCTTTCCCATTTAGCTTGATAGAAAAGAAGATAACATGCTTCTGAGAGATTGATATTCACCAACTGCTTGCAGGTTAGAGATTTAAAGATCTTACAAACTTGGAGGAAACACTGAGTTTAAAAAGATACTAGAATACAAAAGAGTGATGCATGGTCCAGGACATTTTTGTCTTTGCACCACTGAAATCTGAACATTTTGTTCTTCTCACCTTTGAAATTCTCATATATAAATTCGTGTTCCAGTAATTTTCAGTGCCATTAAAAGAAGAGGAGAAAATGCAATGCTGAATTTGCCTATAAAATATATAGAGTCATGGAATGGTTTGGGTTGGAAGGGATCATGAAGATCATCTCATTCCAACCCACCCACTGTGGGCAGGGACAGCTTCCTCTAGACCAGGTGGTTCCAAGCCCCATCCAATCCAGCTTTGAACATTTCTGGAGACAGGGCATCCACAACTTCTCTGTGCAACACGTGCCAGTGCCTCACCACCCTCACAGTAAAGAATTTCTTCCATATATCCAACCTAAATTTCCCCTCTTTCAGTTTGTAGCCTTTGTCCTACCACTACAGTTCCTGACAGAGACGCTCTCTGCCTTTCCTTTAGGCCCCTTCAGATACTGGAAGGTTGCTATGGGGTCTCCACACAACCTTCTCTTCTCCAGGCTCAACAGCCCCAGCTCCCTCCCCTTGTCTTCACAGGGGAACTGCTCTGATATTAGAAGAGGCATCATACCAAATACAGCAAGAATTTATAGTACACTGGTTTATTGTTGTGTTTTTTCAATCCTTTATAAATATCGATATGCAGCAGTTTAACCTGTTCACAAATATAGCTGAGACATACCCTTTGGGAATTATCCAGTGGATGAAAATAAGGAGAAATTACCTTCTGCATGATGCAATGTTTGTAACACCTTGTTGAGAAGGAGTGTAGATGGACATAGTGAGAATACTTACTATGCACCTTTTTGAAGTGATTCATCCAGATTATATATAAAATTGTCTTCACAGGCAAAGCAAGTTACTTTGATAGCACAGAATGTGCTTTTTTTCAAATCTAAAAGAAAAGTGTTCTATACTGTCTTCTACATTTTGAGTCGGAAGAGGATCATCTTTCTGGTGAACAGGTCCATTGCAGTGGGGAAATTATTCTTTGTAGAAGAATGATCCACAATTTGCATAATATGCACCAGTCTTTCACTGGAATTTTCTTAACACACGTGGCCACAACAGTGGGTGCAAACTCTGTTACTGCCTTCCTCCTAGAAACCAGCAGGGAAGATGCCGTTGTGGCAGTGGCCAACTTGTGGTGGCCGTGGGCCAGTTGCCTGAGGAGGGCAGATGCAGGAAAAATGCCTCAGAGATTGCTGAGAGGTGTAACTCTAGTGCTCTTACATCTGCACAAGAAAGGTGTCTTCCCTCTGACTCAGGGTTTGCTTCCAAGTGCTAGCAGGCATGCAGAGGCATGGGGCCCTGGCTAAGCTGCCAGCCCTTGAGGCTGCAGCTGAAACACTGACTCAGTCCTCCTAAAACAAGAACCTTCAGTGTCAGAATGCTGCCTGGACAGCATGGGGCAGGAGGTGTGCACGAGAGGCTCCTCATGTCTTTTACCTCCCATTGTACAGAAGCCCTGGAACAATATACAGTTGTGGCAATTTTTGGAACAAATGTGTGTTATTTTGCTGTTTTCCTACTGTCAAAGGGATTTGTATTCAACCGAATCAAAGTGATAGGATCATGTGATTGCTGCAGAACAGATGGTAATGCTTAAAGCTTATCTCAGAAGACATAATCTAAGTACAAAATTAAATGTTCAAATATGGGAGATTTATCTGATAGAAAGCAAGGAAATCATGTTCAGAGCTGATCATTATTGCATTAAAGTGGCTGTGCCTTAATTGGTGTTTATTTCCTTTTAGATGTTTTCTTAAGTGACTAGAATGATTTAAATGTAGGCTAAGCAGAGGGAACTACAGATTTGTTGGGGAATGGTAAACCATGGTTCTGGGTGAGTGAATGCCATCCAGGCATGATGCAATGTCTAGAAGGGTCATAGGGAGGCACAGTGCTCACTAATTCAGGCACATGAAAGTTGAAGCTGCTGCTGTGATAGGCCAGCAAGGCAAGGCACTTCTGCCAGCCTGACTTGGAGCTGTGGGTTCAGAACAGGAGGAAAAGTGAGAAGGGCATTATGCTCTTGCCTCCTCAGGTCTCCATGTTATGCCCGTGAGGACACTGAAAACGTGGAGTTCCTCCCACTACCTGTTTGTCAGCGACAGTGACTGTATCTGGGTGTCAGGAAGCCTACATTTTAAATCAGTTTTATGGTCTCTGTCCCAATCCTTGTCACACCCAAATGTCGGAAATCAAACAGACGAGGCTTGAGAAGAATCAGAAGTCTGGCTTGACTAAGGAGGGATCTTCTTTTGGAGATAAGACTAAAAAGGAAGGTGTGTGCCCAGTGAAAGCAAGGTCAGGTCAAGGGAGGAATACAGAGATGCTGTTTGCCACTGCAGGGAGAAAATTTGTGTGGCCAAAGTTCAATTGGAGCTGAAGCTGCCCAGAACTGTGGGAGACAATCGAGTGGTTTTTTAAATATATTAGTATCAAAAGACAGGGCAGCAATAGCATCATCCTGTTACAGGATGAAGATGGTCACCT
>VYZT01041674.1:0-19299 GCA_013400735.1 Pomatostomus ruficeps | reverse complement strand
CGGCGGCGCGGGGCGGATGGTGCAGCCCGGCCCGGGCACTCACCATGGCGGCGGCGGCAGCTCCTGCGACCGGACGGGAAAAGGGCCGGTGCCACCCCGCGGCCAATCATAAGGCGGCGCGGGGGCCTTCCGGAAGGGGTGGAGTCGCGTGTAGGGCTGTCCAATCCAGAGCCGGACGTGGTAACAAATAGCGGCAGGGGTGGCTTCTGTGTGCCTGATGGGAGCTGGGGCGGGGCTGCTCCATGTCGCTGCCGGGGAAGGCTCCGCCCCGTGAGCGCCGTGCGGGGAGCTCCGCTCAGCCGCGCCGTGCGCTGCTCCTGCTTGCACCCTGGGGGTCCCGCTGCTGGTGACCGGGGCCAGGCCCAGGGCTGGTGTGGGGACACGCTGGGCCAGGGACTGAACGTGACGGCGCAGCCCTGGCTGAGGAGTTGTTCAGGGCTCAGAGAGTTGGACCTCACTTATATGTGTAGATAGGGAGGGGTGCGAGAGAGCCGGGCTCTGCCCCGGTGCCGGGTAATGGAACAAGAGCTGGGCAGAAGCCGATGCTCAGGGAGTTCCGCCTGAACAGGATAAGAATTTCTTTGCCGTGCGGTGCCGGCGCACGGGGTGCCCGAGGGGCTGTGGGGAGAGCCCGGAGCCGGCAGGAGGCGCCGCGGCGGAGGCCGCGCTGACCGGCCCAGCCCGGCCCAGGCTTGGCGTGCAGCCCCGCGGGCCCCGCCGCCGCCGCCATGGTGAAGGAGCAGTTCAGGGAGACGGATGTGGGCCATCCAATGTGAGTGGGGCCGTGCGCTGCCCGCGGGCTGAGGCGGGGAGCAGCGGAATGCCGGGGGGCGGAACTGCTGGAGCCGGAGCTCGGAGAGCGTTGGCATGGAGGGCCGCTGGGGCCGGCTCATGGCACGGCTGCTCCGCTTCTTAGAGCGCCGGCATGGGTTGGGTTCTCCCCCACGGGTGGCTTGTGCCTGTATCCGGTTTTAGGGATGCCCAGAAAGGTGGATGAATTCCTCAGATGTGAACCATCAACTCCCCGCAAAGCAGCTTTATTTTTTATAATTATCTGAAAATAACCTGTTTCAGCAATGTTGTGAATCAACTTAACCACCTTAGCATTACTTTCGAGTACTTTGGGGTCCTGAGAAGGATAAGGAAGCTGGTGAAGGGTCTAGAACACAAGCCCTATGGGGAGCGGGTGAGAGAGCTGGGGTGCTTAGCCTGGAGAAAAGGGGAAACCTTATCACTCTCTAAAATCATCTCTAAGGAGGTTGTAGCCAGCTGGGAATTGATTTCTTCTCCCAGGCAGCCAGTGACAGGAGGAGAGAATACAGTTTTAAGTTGCACTAGGGAAGGTTTAGACTGGACATCAGGGAGAATTTCTTCACAGAAGGGATGATTAGACATTGGAATGGGCTGCTCAGAGAGGTGGTGGAGTCACTGTTTCTGGAGGTGCTTAAGGAAAGGCTGGACGTGGCACTCCATGCTATGGTCTAGTTGACAAGGTGGTTTGGTCGTAGGCTGAGTTCAGTGATCTCCGAGGTCTTTTTCAACCTAATTGGTTCTGTGGTGCTGTGGTACTTACATGTATGTATGTTTGTTGTTATGCATGTTTTTGCCTATATATACACGTGCCTGTGCATACATCTGAAATTTCCTGTCCTAGAAGCCACATCTGTTTTGGCATGAAATCTCCAGAAGAGATGCGTCAGCAAGCTCACATTCAAGTAGTCAGCAAAAATTTGTATAGTCAGGACAACCATCACTCTCCACTGCAGTATGGAGTGCTGGACCATCGCATGGTGAGAATCCTTTTTCTTGTTTTCCAGACTCTTTCTGGGGAGTTGCTGAAGTGGTTAAAAAAATGTTGGGGTCACTGAAATGTACTGCTTGTCCAAAGTAAGTTCAATTGCATTCTTACTTAAATTTCATAGACTATTAGCTGCAGTGCCAGCTACTTCCTTCATGCTTTTGGAGGGCAGAAATGCATTCTTTTGAGGCAGGAGGTAAGTATCTTTCTGCCAAACTGCTGGGACACCCAGAAACATCTGTCACCAGAATACCACAATGTAGGTTAATGGGCTGTAGGTCAGTTGCAAGAACTGCTGGAGTCCAGGTAGTTGCTGTCAGCAGGCATTGTGTGTAAAAACCATTTTTCTTAAGGGTCGGATTCCTGTAGTGCTATTCCCATGCTTCTGATGCTGGGCAAAAGGAGTGGCTCTGCTATTGGGATTCCTGAGCAGTTTATCAACTGTTGAATTTTGTGTCTATTCCATCAATTACAGTTAACTTATTTTCTCTACATGTGTTCACTTTCTCCCAAAGGGAACCAGTGAAAAAGACCGTCCCTGTGAAACCTGTGGAAAAAGTCTGGCTGATTGCTTAGGGCATTATGGATACATTGACTTAGAACTACCATGTTTCCACGTTGGATACTTCAAAGCTGTGATAGGCATCTTACAGGTAAACATGATTATGATTTGTAGTTAGTTTCTAGTCTAAAAAAAGGAAGTTCTCAGGAAGAATGATGCTGGAAAGTAATTGAGAAGCCCAAAATAAGGTTGCATTATTAATTGATCTTTTATGTACATTTTCTTCTGTAAAATACATATATTAAAAGACCAGTGTTAATGATGTTCTATGTAATCTCAGACTGATAAATTCAATCCATTATTTTTTGTCAATTGGAATTAAATATATACAGGATAATTAGCCTTTTAGAATATCCCAGTAAATGAAAGCTTTGTTTGCTTTATATGGATTTTTAAGGCCCTGCAGAGCTTAGCTAGGGATTTGCCTCATTGAATGTATTTTTCTTATGTGCTTTTTAATGTGTATTCCAATATGTGAATTGGTCTTTAAATCAAGATAGTACTATCTCATTCATAAAAAATGTCATGTGTTGAAGAACTTAAGTTATAGTTCAAGAGGTTACATTTTTGAATGTGTCTCTCAAACAATTGTGTTTGTATGTGCTTACATTTAAGATGATCTGCAAAACCTGTTGCCGTATTATGCTGTCGGTGGAAGAAAAAAAGCAGTTTTTGGATTACCTAAAACGACCTGGCCTTACGTATCTTCAGAAGAGAGGGCTAAAAAAGAAAGTGTCTGAGAAGTGCCGAAAGAAAAACACTTGTCCTTACTGTGGGGCCTTTAATGGTGAGTGTTGACATCAGCAGCCTGAAGTTGTCTGCTCTGATGGTTTTTACCTTGATTGCTTTGATAGGATCCAAATCTTGAATATGCTCGTTTGTTCAACAGCTAATGGATGTTTTCCCTGGCCTTCATTAAAGGAACAGGTAATTGCATTTTTAGGGCCAGGCACATGCTTGTTCATATCTCATTTGTGTGGATACAGACATTTTCCTAGTTGCTTGTATTATTTCATGTTTCATGGCAACAACCAATATCTAATACCGGAATAGTGGTAAAAAACCCCTTTTAACATGTTTTTTGAAAACATGGGGAGCTATTGGCAGTGGTCAAGACGTTCATATAAAATCACGGGTAGCCATTGTAATTTTGAGTGAGCATCATTTTTGATCATGGTATTAAATTATCTTTCTTAAGATTATTCCTTCTGCAGGGCAGAGTATTTTTCTAAGAGTTCATATCTGCTTTTCAAGTATGTCTTGGTTTTTTTTATCTACACTGATCACATGTTACTGCTGTTTGAGGATTTGGAGTATTGCAGGTTCATAGTAGATGGTTAATCCATAACTCAAAACTTCTAACTCATGACATGTGTGGGTTGTTTGTTGTAGTGTTCAACAACCTCAATAAAAGGAGAGCAGCTTCTTAAGTGCCCTATATGCACATAGGGGACATAAACAGTAGGCATTTAGGCAAGTTACATGATGGGTCAGAATACTTCAGAAAAGTAATTCAGCATTTGGACTAGTCTGTGGAAATTTGATGAAAAACGTTACCTGCACGACATGAAAACATCGGATTTTTCTGATAATGCACTTCCAAGATTACTTTAGAAGATAGTGGTATGATACATAAATGACATTTCTTAGTTGTGTTTTTAGTGTGAGAACTTCTACTTTAGAAATACCTGCTGTGAATGTGGTGAAGCTGATGTAGTGTGGGCTCAACCATCTGCTTTCAGCTTCAGAGGCTGCATCATGATGTACATGCACCAAGCCATCCATATAAGATGACTTGCTTGTCCAGTTCTGTGAGTTTAGGAAATGGGTTAATAAAGGTGAAAAAGGTCTATTTTATTCTTGTGGTTACTGAAGGTTCAGCTTGTTTTGGAACTGTAACTTACTTAGGTTTTGGTGGTGTTTTGTTTTGTTTGGTGTTTTTGTTATTTTGAAATAATAACCCAACATAATCCATATTTAATTCTTTGCAGGAACTGTGAAGAAGTGTGGCTTGTTGAAAATAATACATGAAAAGTACAAGACAAATAAGAAAGTCGTAGATCCAATAGTATCTACTTTTCTCCAGTCCTTTGAAACTGCCATTGAACATAACAAAGAAGTAGAACCCTTACTGGGAAGAGCTCAGGTGAACTTTATTATAACCTAAAGTTTTTATGAGGTTTTGTGCATGAATTATAACTCCTCAAAGGTTTGCAATGTTTCAGCAAAAGTCTCTTGGTGATGGGAGAATTTGGTGTATCAAAAGACACAAGAAGAATGTTTGTTTCCAGTGGAATAATGTTAACTTGGCTAAAACAAGAAATTTAGTATATTAGTATGCTCTGATACACCATTTTCTACCTGTAAAGAAAGGGATGTTCTTGGTGTGTTAAGCTTCTATAAACTAGACAAGGAAGAAGAAACACAGGTGCATGCAAAGTTTACATGTATTTATAGGTTCACTGTAACTCCAGTATTATTCCAATACACACATTATTTTTCTTCAGAAGTTCTTAATGTTGAGAAGGAAAGAGGAGGCTTAATTAAGTAACTTTTTGTGTCATTTAGCTTTTCCTTGTATGCAGTTTTGTTTCCTTCTGCACTCTGCATGCTGAAAAGATCTCCAGGTACATACTTGGATGGAAAAAGTAGTGAATACACCAGCAGCTGTACTAAGAAGAGAGAAATTAAGTTTTGAAAAATATCTAGGAAGTACTGTAATCATGTGATCTTTCACTAGTAAAATTAGTACAATGTACTGTAAGTTTGTGGTAGGCTGTTAACTGAGTTGCTTTGTCTATTAAGAATGAAATACTCTCCATTTAACTCTTGAGACAAGAGAGCAACACTATAAGAAGTAAGCACTCATATATAGGGAAAAAATGGGAGGAAAGAATGAAGCAAGTTAATGTCTGAGATACTAAAAGCATTGGTTCAGAATAAATAAACTAAAACATAGTTTTGTTTGCATGAATGGTTCTCTATTTGTCTTTGAAAAACTATTTCTGAACATCAGTAAAATAAGGGGAGGAGGGAAGCATTGAAACTTGACGTGATGGCTTCTTCTCCCCATTTTCCCAATGGATTTTGTAGGAAAACTTGAATCCTTTGGTAGTATTGAACCTCTTTAAAAGAATCCCAGCAGAAGACATTCCTCTACTTCTAATGAACCCACAAGCAGGCAAACCTTCAGACTTGATCCTCACACGACTCCTGGTGCCCCCACTGTGTATCAGACCCTCTGTCGTGAGCGACTTGAAGTCTGGCACCAATGAAGACGATTTGACAATGAAGCTGACAGAGATCATTTTCCTCAATGATGTAATAAAAAAGGTGAGTCAGCCTTTCCACTCCGAGACTGTTGCCTTCAAAAAGATGTGTGTAGAATTGAATCAAGTGAGTGGGTTGCTGCTTACAGTCTGGTGCTGTATCTCTATGGTTTTGGGCATTTTATTGAAAGATAGGAGAAGCTTGCTTCAGATGGAGCTGGCTGAGTGGCTGCTTGCAGCGTAGGACCTGCTGAAGATCTGCTGGGATTCTTATGGGAAATGTTTTTTTCATTTTAGCTCTGATCTCTTAACTCTTTTCCTTATTTTTTCTTTTACTTTTTAAATTTTTTTTTATCTCTCCCATGTGACTCACCTTTTTGAGTGGTCACTTACAATGAAAATATTACACCTCTTGATTCTTTTTTTTTTTTTCTTTGTAGGCTTTCCTCTTTTTTTACATCTTTGTGCTTTATTTCTTCCACCATCTGTTCTTGAGAAACCAGGTTTCATTTAGTGTGGTTATCAAATGGAGGCTAAAAGTAAATTTGACAATTTATCATTTGTTTAGAAGAGCATTTCTACCAGACTAATGCTTTTAATACTTTGCAAAATTGGTCTGTTTTCGGGCAAACAAAATGAATTGAGTAGTAACGATTTGAAAAATTAACTCCTTATTTTCCTGTCTGTTAAGTTATAGTTCTTAAGTGGATTGGGAAGATTATAATTTAAACAAACACCTAATTTTGTGAGCATTTGTTCAAAGCCCATATTCATCAAAAGAAATTTTTGGCTGAGTTCTCTTGTGGCTGGCTGTATGCTATAGCAATATGCATACTCTTATGAAATTATTTTGCTTTTTTCATTCCAAGCAATGGAAGTTTCGTGATCTTATTTGCAAAGGGAGAGTTTTACTCATAACAGAAATTCTTGGCTAGTTTAATATGTGTTATATTTATTTTCTGAAGTTGGTTACTATTTTGTTTAGCATAGGATATCAGGAGCCAAAACACAGATGATTATGGAAGACTGGGATTTTCTTCAACTGCAGTGTGCCCTGTACATTAACAGTGAGCTCTCTGGAATACCCCTCAACATGGCACCTAAAAAATGGACCAGAGGTTTTGTTCAGAGACTTAAGGGAAAACAAGGTTTGTCTACAAAGTGCTTTTAATTATTTTTTTCATTGAGTCACAGATCTTTGCTCTTTCTAAGTGTCTGTTTGCTACTGTTGTGTTGCACTTCAGTGCTGCACCTTAAAAGATGCTCTAATGTGCTGTCTTAACAGGTAACATTTTGAAAAAAAATTTTAATGAGAGAGTTTAACTTTTTTAATTTTTTAGGTCGGTTTAGAGGCAATCTGTCTGGAAAGAGAGTGGATTTTTCTGGTAGAACAGTCATTTCACCTGATCCTAACTTACGAATAGATGAAGTAGCAGTGCCTATTCATGTGGCTAAAATACTGACCTTTCCTGAAAAGGTAAGTAGTGTAGGAGCCAAAAACTCTTTTCTTTTTCCCCAAGCTGGACCTCAGTGTTGTTTCTTTACTCCCTCTAAAAGGCAGTGAATGTATTGCATTATGTTTGAAATGCCATCCAGTGATGCTTTGCCAGTGCTGTTGCTGCTGGCAGACAAAGGTTTGTAGTATTGGATATAGGTAAGTGCTGACAAGATGTGGTGTAAGGAGTGACACCTCTAGAAAAAAGAGTTTTGCTTCATGTTTTTTCAACTCATTCATAGATTTGTATGAAGGAGTGGTTGGGTATTCTTGTATCTAAGTTTACCTCCGAGGTTGTTAATTTAATTTTCCTCTGATATTCTGCTCAAAGATTGGCTGATGTTTTCCTCCTCTACTCCCTCCTGACAGTTCACTTCAGTAGCTGGAGGCTGTATAGAGGGACTGTCAGTAGAGCCTAAAATTTGAGAACACAAAAGCCCCAGTAAAAACAAGGTCCTGAAACATGTTTTGTTTGTTTCTGATTGAAGTCTTTATGCAACAGGTGAACAAAGCAAATATTAATTTTATGAGGAAACTTGTCTGTAATGGTCCTGATGTTCATCCTGGAGCAAACTTCATACAGCAAAGGCACACCCAAATGAAAAGGTATTGTGCTTATACTTTTTATTTCTCCCCATCAACTTGTTCTTGTTGCTATGTGAAAGCAGTTATGTCTGCAGGGATTAAAATTTATTTTTAAAATCTTTCATAGAGGGCAGTAGAAAAAAAATTGCCTTTATGTTCTCAGGTTTAGTGTACAAATTTTTTTAAGTAGTCTCTTGCATGTAAACTGAAGTGCACATACTAATGATATTGAACTGCAATTAGATCGGTATTTTTTTATGACTGAATCTGGCTTAGTTGAAATAGAGCTGTGTTATAGACACAAGTGAAAAGAGGTGGTTTTGGGCATGTTGTACTGGCTGTTTTCATGTGAGCGCTAATCTGCAGTCAGTTTAGTGGTAGGAAGGAGGCATAATATATGAATGAAACTTCCTATACTTTCTGATATAATTGAAACAAATTCTGGGGTTTTACAAATGGATGTTTTTCTTATTTAGTGTTCTAATTGCTTTAGCTTTGTTGACTAATGTTGAAACACATACATTGTTTAAAATAGCAGCAGGACTCATGTTCAATCCTTGCCAGTTTTGACTTCTGGTATTTGTAATTCAAATGCTCCAACATTTAATGAAAAAGTTGGCCTTCATTTTCAGTTGTCTTTCCATCTGCTGTCTGTGTATCTTCTGACTGCATTATTACATCTTCCTGTTAAGATTTCTGAAATACGGGAACCGAGAGAAGATGGCCCAGGAGCTGAAGTTCGGTGATATTGTGGAGCGGCATCTTATAGACGGTGACATCGTGCTGTTCAACCGGCAGCCATCTCTGCACAAGCTGAGCATCATGGCTCACATTGTGAGTGCACACAGACCAGCACAGAGACAGTGCAGCCTAGAATGTTAGGCATTTGGCCTTTATGGTGTTTCTGTCTCAGACAAGCAAAAATAAGCAGCTGTTGCTGCAACAGTGTGTGAGGGCAAGGATGAATGCAGTGCAGTTGTGCCTGTGCCTGGGAATTGATGTGTGCCTGGGCAGAATGCTGTCTGCACACTTCGCCAAGAGCTGCAATTGACCTAGCTATCTCCTCTTGTGTGAGTGTTTCATTTTTTGTGGAGTTGTGATTTCTACAAGACACATTGGCTTCTGTACTTTTTCTAAGTTCTTGCTAGTGAAAATTATTAGCTACATTTCTGTAATACAATGTGATTACAATTTGTGTCAGTTCCTGGTTAAATACTATAATCAGGAGTTTTGACTCATATCTGTAATGTAAAGATAATGTCTGCAAGGAAGCACTGGCTTTTTTTTAGCCATGGTCAACAGCATGTGCATCTCTTTGTTTTTGTTCCCTATTCCAGGCTAGAGTAAAACCTCATAGGACATTCAGATTCAATGAATGTGTCTGTACACCATACAATGCAGACTTTGATGGAGATGAGATGAACCTTCACCTTCCTCAGACAGAAGAAGCAAAAGCAGAAGCACTTGTTTTAATGGGGGTACGTAGATAAAATGCTCAGGTTGGGATTTTGCTGGTGACAGATGGGCTAAGCCCTTTAGTTCTTAACTTGAATGTAAAATCTGAAATACTATCTAGGTTACTAGGTGGGGATAATTTACAAGTTTGAAGCTGCCTGAAAACTCTGCAAAAGGCGCTTCACAATTAGGACTGTTACACACTGGTACTCCAATAGCCTTAGGTTTAACATCTGTGGAGAATCCAGTGTTTTAAGTAAGTAGATGTCATCGCTGTGTTTCTGCCTGACTGTCCTTAGAGATTGCTCCCAGGCTAGGGTGGCTCTGTTACCAGCAGATACATCATTTGCTTCTGGTCTGACAGCCTGGGAGTTGCAGACAGACCAGCTGGAAATGAGGTGGTGATGCTGGACTTGTACTGGACAAGGCAGCTTCCCAGAGAAGGCAGGGGACAGCAGGCTCATAGGGCAGGGCCAAAAAGGGAGAAGGGAGGGCAGATAAATGGGGATGTGATGGTTGCAAGCTTTGATCTGTGGTGCAGAAGTAGAGTCAGTAGCACCAAGCTGAGGGTTTTCCAATCCACTGCTCCTTTAGAGTTACCAAATACCCACTACTTCACATGTACCCTTACAGTCGTTGCCTGCAACATGTAGAGGCTCACTGAACTGACTTCTGAGCCTAAAAAGAACACCCCCAGTGTGTGATTCAGGCCTGTGTGGGAATGTGGTCAGACAAAACTGCTCCATAGGTGGGGGTGATTAACTGGAGCAGTAGTTTGAGTAAAACACCAACACATGGGGCTAGAGGTGGCTTGATTGTTATCCATCAGAAGGGACCACACAACTTGCAATATTCCAGTAATTTTTCTCAGACTATTCCTTAACTCTCAATAGATGTGCATGGGTTGAAGTGAACTGAAACTTCTAGTTTCTTTTTTCTGTCCTTTTGAAGAAGGCTGTAGTTTGATTTAGAGTAAGCTTTGACCATTTCACCATAAAATAAATTAATTTAATGGTAAGTTCCATTTTGAATAGAACATGGACTATCAGTGTCTTCAAATGCATAATGTTTTTTTGTGTCATACAGACTAAAGCAAACTTGGTAACACCAAGAAATGGAGAACCTCTTATTGCTGCTATTCAAGATTTCCTCACAGGTGTGTATATGAGCTTATTTCAGAGCTGTGTGATCTCACAGTTGTTCTTCTGAATCGCTTCAATTTTTTCAAGTTTTTTCTATATTAATTAAAAGCTTTCTCTTTTCACAAGTCAAAGTGACATTATGAAATAAGGTCATTGTTGTTCTCAGGGTAATTTCTGATGGTGTCTACCTTTGCAGCTGCAGTTATTACTGCCTTTGAGTATAGTATGCTGTGTTTTTCTGCAAATGAGTGTTTGGGATGTTTGTCTGCATTTGGTAGACAATGTAAACTGCTTGTGATTATGGTAGAGAATTTGATTTCACTCAATAAACATTAGTTTTAACCTACAGTCTGTACCTTCAATGTCCTTAATTCTTTGGGAAATGTTCAATGAACATAAGGAAGTGTACAAAAATAAATGCCAAGTCTTATTTCATTGATGGAGTAGAGTTTAAGAGTGAGGGGGAGGGTTATAGAAATACCCTCTTTCTAATTTTTAGGCGTTTAGTGTGCAGCAATTAAAAAAATTCTGGAAAGGATTAAACAATGAAGCAGTCTAAACTCTTTGTCATTTTGCATACTAAGTAGCTGAATAGTATTAGAATGAAATAATTGACACTGAATATGCAAAAGCTTTTAAATTGAATCTAAATTTAGTCTGTCATAATACTTCTTTCATTCCAGGTGCCTATCTTCTTACATTGAAAGATACCTTTTTTGATCGAGCCAAGGCCTGTCAAATTATTGCTTCTATCCTGGTTGGCAAGGATGAAAAGATCAAAGTTCGTCTTCCACCCCCAGCAATTCTGAAGGTGTGTCCAGCCATTTTATTCATGTTACTAAGATGTTCTCTGTTGTGTGTTCTTGACCCATGGTGATGTTATATGACTCTTTAAACTCATCAAACTTTAAATCAAAGGTACTTTATAAAGAAGTAATTACAAACATTACAACCTCTTTGAGAAATGAAATGACAGCAGCAGCATCTTTGAGGTTTTCTCCCTTTTCTAATCAGGAAGGGGAACATGACAGTAAGAGGGAGCAATAGAGCACATTTCTCTTGAGTGCATGCACATACCTTGTAAAGGATAACCATTCAGCACTCAGAGGTTTCAAATGTATAAAAGCGCCTGATACTTTTCCAAGGAATGCTGCGGTGCTCTTCTACGAGTGCAATTCTCTGTTGGTCGGTTCTGTATAACAATTTTACAATTCTTGTTTGCTCTTTTACTGTAATTGTAGCATAAACTTGTAATCTTAATTCTTCTCCTTCTGTTTTTGTCAGCCTGTAACACTCTGGACAGGAAAACAGGTTTTCAGCCTCATTCTCAAACCCAGTGATGATTGTCCTGTAAAAGCCAACCTACGAACCAAGGGCAAACAGTACTGTGGCAAAGGGGAGGACTTGTGTTACAATGATTCTTGTGAGTGACATTTATAAGGCCATGTTTTGGAAGTCTTTAAAGAAATTTTAGGAATTGCTGACCACGCTGTAGGAGTTGAATCGGTACTTTACATAAGTGTTTTTGAAATTAAAAATAAAATCTTGCAGTTTTTCTCAAGAGTTGAAGTCATGCTGAACACCAAAGAAAAGATTTGGATGTTTTCTTAAACTAAAATGTCTTTTGTATGATGCTCAGCTTGTCATGATGCTAACTTAGTGTTTGAAGGTGAGAGACAGAAAAACCAAGCTTAAGGAGTGGTTCTACAGAGGGCAGTTGGAAAAATTTAGTCTCTTAAGTGGGTGTAGTAATACTGGGATTAGAAGTCAAACACTGAAAGGAGTTAGAATATGCAGGGAAGATAGAAATCCCTAGGCTATCGAGCCGTCCATGTCCTTCCAGTTACAGAAGGCAGTGGCAGATGGAATGCAAAGCACCATGGTTGAAAAGGCTGTAGGAGATAAGCAAGACTTTGCTTATAGTTAATTTAACCTTCATGGGGTGGCTGTTGGAAAGGAACTTGAGCAGGCAGGGTTAAGCTGGTTCCTTGCTGCTCTGATGTGTAAGCTGAGGAACCGTTTATTTACGTTAATTCTGTCATGCAATGTTGCCTCAGGAAAGAATTTCCCAATTAGCACTCAAGTTCCCTCTATGGGAGTTGATAGGACTACTCCTTGAAGTTGGATATAAACATGGTGGAACAATTTTTTTCAGCCTCTAAATATTGTAGGACGAAAGGCCACAAAGCAATCCTGCTCACTCTCCTGGGAACATAAGACATCTTCTTTGTTTCACAGTCTATTACTACTTTTGAAAATATGGGAAAAATTCCCATTTTGAGTTTGAGAGGAGCACATGATGTGGAAAACTTGTAAATTTCATTGTTGGCTGTGTTCAGTTCTCTGAAAAAAATTCATTTCTGAAGACATAGTAATTCTCTTCAGAAAGTTCTTTGCAAATATTCTCAAGTCTCAAGAAAACCTGGTACAATGTTTTGATTTGATACAATAAGTGATAGAGCAGTGACTTGTGCTTCAAAAAGATAATACCTAAATTCACATTGAAAATACTGAGTATGGACACATCTTTTGTGAATGTTTTAGAACTGGTGAATTCTTCTTGCCTGTTCATTTCTAGATGTCACAATTCAAAACAGTGAGTTAATGAGTGGCAGTATGGACAAAGGAACGTTGGGGTCAGGATCCAAAAACAACATTTTCTACATATTGCTGAGGGACTGGGGACAGGTGGAAGCTGCGGATGCCATGTCACGTCTGGCCAGACTTGCTCCAGTCTATCTTTGTAAGTGCATTTCCTTGTAAAATAGTACTTTAATACAGAAATAGAGAGCAAGCAAGACTTTTGCTTCAAATATGACGTGTACTTTTAAAAAAAATAAGCTAGTTTTGAAGCTGGCAGACAGTGAAACAAATCACTGTGTTTATGAAGTGCTTGTGATGGTCACATGATGGGAGGTGAAATTGAAAGTTCCCAGTAATATTTTTGTTTAATATGTTTCTCTATGTGAGACTGAGCTATCAAAATAATTTATTTTCTTTTTAATAATAGCTAATCGTGGCTTCTCAATTGGAATTGGTGATGTAACCCCTGGGCAGGGCCTGCTAAAAGCTAAGTATGAGCTCCTGAATGCTGGCTATAAGAAATGTGACGAGTATATTGAAGCTCTGAACACTGGCAAGCTACAGCAGCAGCCTGGTTGTACTGCAGAAGAGACACTAGAGGTAAAATCTTTTATTTAAATCATACCCACTTTGAGCAGAGACTTCCCAAATATATTCATATACTTTGTGATGTCTAAAGTTGTCTTCTGAAACGTAAAAATACAAGCAAATACAGTCCCTAGGCATGCAATCTAAGCTGAGGCTACATAGACTTTAAGATGTTTGTATGCCTCTAAAAATGTTAACTAAACACATAACTGAGATCCCCCAGGGCATATTGCAGTGGTACAAGAGAACAGAATTACAGCGGTAGTCAGAATGGAGTTGATTACATAGATCAAGATCTTTGTGGTTATCTTTCATGTAGCACAGTGTGACATAGAGCTTAGTGCAGTGCTCAATTTTGCTGAAGTTTGTGCTGCTGCTAAGAGTTGTCATGTTCCTGGATACCCCTGTCTTACCCCAACAAAGACATTTTCTGCAGCAAACTGAAAGTTAGGCAAGCTGAAATTTAAAATTGTTTTACCTGAAGCAACGAATGGGTTTCTTTGTCCTTATTGTATTTTGAATTCCCTTTGACTACTGAAGGTGCTGCTGGGAGTGGTAGAGTTCTGTTGAAGTGTTTTTTAACTAATTCTGAACCTTTGATATTCTGTATTTCAGGCCTTAATCCTTAAAGAACTGTCTGTTATCAGAGATCATGCTGGCAGTGCTTGTCTCAGAGAACTGGACAAGAGCAACAGTCCCCTGATCATGGCTCTCTGTGGTTCTAAAGGTAGGGAGAGCTGAACTCAGCGTGTAGGTTGCTCACTCCATCACTTGTGTGAAAATTACTTGTTCTATCTTCCCTGCTTGTTTTATACTGTCAGTTGTGCCAGTTCATAGCTATTTTAAGTGACTCAGTAAGTACAAGTTGAGTATAGTTAGTTGAAATCAAGTTGATCTAATATTTTTGTGTCTTAATTTTTAGTACAAGTTGCAAAATATCTTGTTGGAACTTTGGATGTTCTTAGGAGTTGAACTAACTCATCAGTAAAAAGTTTTCGGTTGTGTTTCTACTTCAAGTAGTTATATCATGTAGAAAAACCAACTGTGAATGATACATTGAGTATTGGAACTAACATTTCCTAGAATCATGGAGTTATTTGGAAGCAACCTTAAAGATCATCTCGTTCCAACCCCACTGCCATAGTTTGAGACACCTTCCACCAGAGCAGGATGGGGCATCCACAGCTTCTCTGAGCAACCTGTTCCAGTGCCTCACCACTCTCACAATAAAGAGTTTGTTCCTGATGCCTACTAAACCTGCCCTCTGACAGCTTTAAATCATTCCCTCCATTCTATCACTATCACATGCCCTTGTGTAAAGTCCCTCTCCGCCTTTCTTGTAGCCCCTTTTTAGGTACTGGAAGGTGCTATAAGGTCTCTCAGATTCTTGTCTGAGCTTTCGTTTATTTCCTATAAGAATTTGAAGAAATCACTTAACCTTTTGCCTTGTTTAACTGTCTAATAAATTGTGGAAAGCCTCATAGTGACATGTGTTCTAATGCAGTTCTGAAATCTAAGAAGAATATGTTTTTGAATAATTTTTGTAGGGGTGATGGGGGGGTGTTGTTTACAAACATATTCAGCAAGTAAAACTTCTGAGTTAGTGACCTAATTCTCTACGGCTTAATTTGTTCAAGGTATCTTGGTAGATACCAAACCTTTTATGGAAAATACTGTTAAAATATGCTCATTCAAGAAATAGTGAAGCAAAACATGTAGGTTAGGATCATAGGCTGTGTAAACACAATCTATAATACAAACCAGGATAATGTAAGGTCTGGAGTCAAATAATGGTAGCATGAATGTCTGTGACCCCAAAGAGAAAAGAAAATGAGAAGTTTTGGCTGTATTATAGACTTAATTGTGAGCCTTTGCAGAAATGCTGAAATGAACAGGACAAGTAACAGAAAAGCTTCTCTAACTCTTGCGATTCTGTTTTGTTGACCAGTTATGAGGCTAAACAATACACTTTCATGGAAGTGAAGATGGCTCATCAGGGAAGCAGGATATTCCCCATTTGTGAGTGAAGGGCTTGCTTTTCCTTTCTGTCTTTCCAGGCTCCTTCATTAACATATCCCAGATGATTGCCTGTGTAGGCCAGCAGGCCATCAGCGGGTCCCGCGTTCCCGATGGCTTTGAGAACAGGTCCTTGCCTCATTTTGAGAAGCATTCTAAGGTAATTCTGTGCATTTACAACAGACTCTGAAGGAATGGGAAACTAGTGTCCTTAAGCCATTTTGAGAAGGATGATTATAAAATGTATTGTCATGATATGCTGAAGGGAAAGGGTCGTATATGGTCAATGTAAAATGTTTTGTGTGATTTGGGAGTTAACAACAGCGTTCTGAATTGCCATAGGATGTCTAGTTAGCTTGACTTTTTACAGCTAAGTCTTGCTTTGACCTTCCTAATTTAGTGAAATTAAAGTGAGGTGATGTTACAGTTTTTATTCTTTTACAAGTCCTAAAAATAATTTGTCAAAGTTTCTCTGTGGTGTTGTGCTTGATGGCACTAATACTTTTCAAGAAAACTGCTGAATGTGTGTTGTTGTCTTTATAAACAGGTGAGCCATGCCAGTTAAACCATTCTGGAGTCTGATTTCTCTCTTTTTCCTCCAGGATAGATCTTGTGGGTTAGTCTCAGTGTTTGATGATGTAAAATAGAAACATGCAACTTGAGAGCTAAGCAGAGCTGAGATCGCTGTCCTGTGTTGGTGGGAGTATTGGCTACCTTTCTGAAAGAATCTAGATGACATGCCCCATGCTTTTCTGTAACATACAGAACATACATTATATTTCAACTGTATTTTTCCCACTCTTCCCTGCAGCTCCCTGCGGCAAAAGGCTTTGTTGCTAACAGCTTCTATTCGGGGTTGACTCCCACTGAATTTTTTTTCCATACCATGGCTGGTCGAGAAGGTCTGGTTGATACAGCTGTAAAAACAGCTGAAACTGGATATATGCAGGTAACTGTCAGCAGAGTGAGGGTTTTATCAGTCTTGCAAAATGTGGATGTTTCTCATGTGCATGTTGAGTTGATGGATCAGGGAGAAGTGCAAACACTCTGTGTGTGTGTTTTCAATGTGACAGAGTAATTTATACTGGGAAATACGTGGCTTGGTCTGTTCTCCAGCAGGGGTGGAGTCTGTAAATAAGACCTCGGGCAATGATACAATGACATACTTGTATTAAGCTGTTTCCTCTTGAAAATGGGTTGTGAAAGTCTTCTGTGCAATTGTTGAGGACTATGTATAGAAAGTATACTTTCTATGTGGTGTGTTCCTAAAACTGAAGTGAGTGATGACAGAAATGCAGCTAAAGCTCCCTTTCAGTGTCAGTTCTCTCTAGGTAAAAAGGCACCTTGGCCAAATTGACTTAGACTGGTTCTTTAGGATTTTAGTGTCTTTGGCTGTAAATAAATGTCCCTCCAATAGAGCTTCTTGCTGTTACGTGCAGTCTGAAGACTTCTGTGCAAAAATGTATGTGGTGTTTGAAGTATAGCCCTCTTCCCCGTGTAACAGGCAGTAGAAAAACCAAGGTAATTTGGGGCTGGGAACACATTCCAAGATACAGACGTAACTACAAACACAGAAAAAAACCACCTTCTGGGATGGGTGACTAATTAGACCATTGGTCTCCAAAACTAATGGAATAATCTTAGCATGTGTGCAACTATTTACAAATATATATAAATATATGAAAATATAATAAGCAACCTGCAAAGTATTTTTCATCTTCAACTTTCATTGTATATTAATGAATCGTAGCACTTGGACTTTGGTATTAGGAACAAATCTTAACATTTATTTTATCTTAGCTTTTTTTCTCACCAGTGAGGAAAAAATACCAATCTGTAGTCTAATTTAGATGATCTACTTTGCTTTCATGGAACAATGAAAGTCCATCTTTCAAGTAAAAATGCTTTGAACCTAAAGTATTTTGTAGCATGCTTTCTTTTTAGGGTGCAAAGGAAGATGGTAGGTAAGGGATTTCCCAATATAAGGAGTTAATGTAAGAGGAGCAGATAACACAGACAGAAAAATGGCTTTGGCAGATGACCTCTTGGGTTTTTGTCAGTGAAAACAATCGTTGAGTGGTTCTGCTTCCAGACACAAAAGGTATTGTATCCCTTAAGAAATAAGCCTGTTTGGAAGTATGTGAGTATTATGTCAAAAAAAAAAAAAAAAATCCATCAAACTACAATAGGTTCTTGCAGCTTAGTCTTAGGTCATTAGGTTTCCTGTATAATGGAATTTTAAATGTGGAGTGTTGTGCTATTGCTTGAAATTTTGTTGACTTTTATGTTCTGTGGAATGTACAGTAAAGCCTTAAGGGTAATGTATGATTTTAAATAGGTTTTCATGCCTGCTCCTCACTGTGTCAGATTTATTTCCTGAGTCCAGTTTCTGTACTTCTTGTAATGCAGATCAATAGCTATTTTTAAAAAGATCCATTTTACTTTCCTTGTACTTTTGTTTTTTTTCCTTCAGAGACGTCTGGTAAAATCCCTTGAAGATCTTTGCTCACAGTATGACTTAACAGTCAGAAGTTCTACTGGTGACATTATACAGTTTATTTATGGTGGAGATGGCTTGGATCCCGCAGCTATGGAAGGGAAGGATGAGCCACTGGAATTCAAGAGAGTTCTAGACAATATCAGGGTAAGTAAGGATTGCTGAAATCCTTGTTGGAAGCGTGAAAATACTATTAAGCATGGAGGAGAAAGTAGTAAATGATGGGGAATATTGTTTCACTTGAAGGATTTATTTTCAGATTGCCGTTTTTTAATGGTCCTGGTCAGTCTTTCAGCATGTGTATTCTAAGAGTAACAGGTCTTTTTTACAGTGGAACAGAGCAATTTGTGTACAGAGACCAAATTGTATAAATTGTGAAGAGTAAAATTCTTTCTGTGCTTAAGCATAGTTGCAGGGCCTAATATCCAACTCACCACTGGCTTATTTTGGTACTAGTTTGGTACATTGCACCAAATAATTTTTTATTAAATCTAGACATTCACATTCTTTGAGTTGAACTGGCTGATGGTTGTTCAGTAACATTGTGGTGTTTGAAGTCGTGTATTGTTTGGTTTTGTGGGTGTCTGATTGGCTGGTGTCATGGCTCCCCCCAGAGAAAAGCCTTTTGCCGAAATAACTGTTGAGATTTGTGCAATATGAGTGTAATAAATGGATAGCACTAGAAATGTCTGGGTGTATACCTTCAGATTGGCAGAAAGGAGTCAAGTGGGTGTGGCCCTTCTCACAGTAGTCCGCTATAGTATAGTAAACCAAAACCAACCAACCAAATAAACCCCATGAAACAAACTACCAAGACACACACAACCGAAACTAAAGAATGCTGTTACTCACTTCTACATACCTGTGTTCTGTGCCTCTGCAATGGAGTTCTGGTGCATGTGTTTCCTGTGAAGAAGTCCTGTTTTTTCCTGTTCAGGCTGTCTATCCATGCCGAAGTGAACCAGCCCTTAGCAAAAATGAGTTGGTGTTAACATCTGAGGCCATCATGAAGAAGAATGAATTTCTTTGCTGCCAAGACAGTTTTCTGCAGGTAATTATCTCACTTCCTTATCACACTGTGATTAGTTTTTCCTTATAAATTAGGAACAGGACTTTTAGCCAGTCTGGAGACTGCTTAAATGGCTTTTAAGGGTGAGTGAAGGGTAACATGGTTGCTTGCACTTTGAATTGTAAAATTCAACTTGTTTGAAGGAGCATTTGGGCAATTTTAATATTAATAAGGGCAGCCACTCTCAAGACTTGCTTGAGAATCACTGATCAAAACTGTGGAATTAACCTTACGTTCATG
>VYZT01041673.1:41850-65739 GCA_013400735.1 Pomatostomus ruficeps | reverse complement strand
AAAAGAGAAATTTGAACCTCCTCCACATCTAACCTCTACAATTGTCAGAACACCAGATTATAAAACATGATCAAATACATTAATATAGTGACAAAGCACAATCCCCATCTTCATAAAATTCCTGATCTCCATTTCCCCTATCCCTATAATTAAACAAATTTGTATTTCACACGGAAGTGAATATCTAGAGAAGAAAACAGAAACACCATCAGACTGATCCCAAATAATGTGGGATTAAAGTCTTCCTTCAATACAGGAAAGCACCAGATGTGCTGCTACCTCTAGGACAAGGAAGAGAGCTCAAAATGCAGACCTAGTTTAAGCTCAGTAGTTCATCAGATTCTTCATCTATCTTAGTTACTAGTTATTCACTGCATTGCAGGGAAGTGGGCATCCCAAATAATCTTTGGACTATTTTTGTGAAAACCTATACTGCTGCAAACATGAAAATACAAACGTGTTAGGAATTAGCTTGATGATTTTATTTTTCCTTTTGTATTATATATTGTTTAGTATGCATGAATTTGTCTTTCATTCATATTTTCTACTTGCTTTCTTCTGAACACAAGATTTTAAACAGGACAGTCCCAATACTGTAATGAGCAGCATCAAAGTTCTTATGTTAACACTCAGAGATTAATTTAAACCTTGGGCAAACTATGGGAGATGTGGAAAGGAAAGATCCTAAGAGAATAAACACAAATCTAACTTGAAAATGTAAGTTATTTTTCCACAAACAGCAACTTTTTATAATTCTAGCAACCACAAATAAAAGCACAGGTCTATTGGGACACCTCACACAAAAACTGAAAACTCTGGCTTACATAAAACAAAGCCCCAAATCTCATAAAGTAACAATTCAGACATTTTATTTTCATTCCAGAAATATCCTCTACAATATATCAGATCTTTTCTCCCAAAAGCATGGATACTGCATTATTTCTCCCAGACTAAGATGAATTTGCAGCAATATTCTTCATCCCAGCAGCAAGTTTTCATCTGATTAACTTTAGATTTTCCCCTCTTTCCTGTGCACAAAACCAAATCCTGTTTCCCATCCACCTGTGTAACACAGACGAGGGACAAGAGAATCAATGGAAAAAGGACACAGAGATGGAGTCACCACCCTACACCTGTAGAGAACAGATTTACACTGTTGCCTAAAGGCTCAGGGCATTTTTGCAGCACCATAGATCCTTCTCTGTGGATGCCAGGCAAAGGTTACCAGAAAGGCCCTGTTTTGATGTGGCCACCCGGTCTCTTTGGGACCTGGCACACACAGCATCACTCTGCCCCAAAACTGACTGTCCCCAGAAGCTGCTGAAATTCTCCACACCCACCCCGCATGGAGCACTGGAAGGTGGCACACAACTCAGCCAGGCAGCATGAACACCATAACTTTATTAATTAATGCACTGGGACAGCAGAGGCTGCTGGAAAGTCTAAAGTCTGTCATGGTTATACCCAAGTACTTGACCATCCTGTTAGCACAAACAATGCTTAGAATCATACTCTAATGCTGCAATAAACTCAGATATTGTCATGTTACTTAATGATACAAAAGAGTGATTCTAAAGCAGTTCATGGATAATAGTGTCACTTGCCCTGCTCAGAGAACACGAAAGAAAGGAGAATGTTGAGAAGATTCTGGTATCTACTAATGTTCCTCCTCTAAAGAAGGGCTCAAATTGAGACAAAATTATCTTCTCGCAGCAATATTACACACCAGTTTTATACAGGCAGAACTTTATTAATTAATGCACTGGGATGTTTCTGTATTTTGAAACTACAGTTCCACAGACTGCTGAATCGCTGTAATAATCCTCATATTTCTGTTAAGAGGATTGGTCTGGCTTCTCTTTTCCACCTTGTCCCTGTTCCCAGCTGTACAGTCTTGTGTATGCCCTTACACCATCATCTTCCCATCACCTGATTTTTCTCACTAACCCTACCGAAAACTCATTTTTCTCATCCCCTAGGAATTTGAAACAGCGATGTCAACAGGTATAACACTACACTAGAACAGAATAGACACAAGTTTTCTTTTATACCATCTTTTAGAAGGACCTGCCAGATGCCAGAGGGAGTAAGGCAAGCTGGGGGAGGGAATGTGTATGGAAAAACGGGAGTTTCAGGAAGGCACGGGAAGAACTTCAGCTGCACTGAGTTGTTATAGAATCCACCACATTTCCCAAAACTCTAAGTGTCCGTAGCCACCATGGAACACAGTGCTAGTGAGGGTGCTGTAAAACTTTGGTTTTTTGGGTAGGTCTGGGTAACTGTTCAGTCTATGTGTATGTATATACCCTTTACATATGTAACTGTACATATGTGAGGGTATAGCTACAGAGATATGAGAGAATCTTAAAAAAAAAATAAAAATCAGTGTCTAATCATCTGTTTGTGAATAAAGCTGTTAACAGCATTAGACAGTCAGTCTGATTTGAATTACTAACTGTAACTTCTTTTCAGAACACAAGGTTCATGTCCATCTCTACTAAAGTAGCACTCATATTTAAGAAGTCGCCAGCTTTTCTGCCCACTCAACATTCCATCTGAATCTCTGAGTGAACTGGCAGTGAAGAAAGACACAGAAAACAAAGCAAAAGATAAAAGATAGAGATATAGGTAAGGAGCACCAAAACTAAACCAGCCAACCAACACAAAAACCAAAAGAGGAGAAGAGTATGTTCTCTTTAAAGGAACAATTAAGTAATCCAGATCTAGGAAAATGATGGTAAAAAGGCAATGCTGTGTACACATGCAGTCTGATACTCCATTTTCAACTTGTGTGGAATACTAAATTAAGTGAACAAAGATGGCAATATCAACATTTCTAAACCACAAACACAATGATTTGTTTTACTTGTGCACAAATCCCATCTTTCAGACTTCTCTTTTTTTTAAAGCCAGGTGTTTCCAGACCTGGTGACTAAAGCCAGCGAGACTATGAGCAGAAGGAGTGGAAAGTGGGAGGTGGACACCAGCAACACAACCACGTACGCCTTAAAGCAGAAAGTCCCAAAGATTTCTTCTTGATGTTATGGAAACTGAAAAAGGCTATTGAGGTTTATGCAGCAGAGAACACTGTTCACTCTTCCTCACCAGAATGCCCCAAAGGAAAATTTTAGCCAGTACTGCAGGACCTAACTGGTTTCGCTCTTTTTGGAGCTCATCAGCTGCAGGTAACGGCTCAAAACCCAAAAATGCACACACCCCAACACAAATAGAGCAGAACATTTTGCTGAAGAAAGAAGTCCTCTGCATTGTGAGGCATACTTTCATATTATAAGCACATTTTTTCTAAATGGCTGCCTCTTGTGTCTTGAATGAAAAGCAACAGTGAAGCTATTCTTTCACACCAGAAATTAAGAGTATTTTGAAAAAAAACCACAAAAAATTATTTTCGTCCCTAAAAATTATCATGGAATCTATATTCTACTAACTTTGGCAGGAAAATAAGTTTAGTACTATTGTCTTGGGCAATCTAACAATGACAAATACTTGAATCTAGATCCTAGCCAATTAAGGCCATCTTAACTTGTAAGAATTACCTACAGTTAACAAATACAATAGTAAAATGCTTAATCCTGTGCAGTTAAGCACAGAAAAAAAACCCCTCTTGATCTCTCCTTGACTTCATTTACTCTTTGAATTTATTGAGAGAAGATAAAAGTCAGAAGGTAACATGCTAAGGTTTAGTGGAATCAGCTTAAGTGTCAAATCATGGTGAACATCTGTTAAAAACTTTAAAAACTTGCAGTGATAAACAAGTAAGGTCAAGATTTTCCTCAATTATGTAAACCAGTAAAGAACTGAGAATACTTGCACAGTGAGGTAGTACAAAATTACTGGAACTCAAATTTTGGCAAGATCATTGAGTGTTCTATCAACCTTCTTTGAACAGCAGAGAACAGAGACAAAAAGCACCAGCAGATGACAATAACATTATCTACAATGTGTAGTGTATGGTCAGAGTCCATCCTGAATTCATTAAGCAGAATTTCCAGAGGCCACACACAGCCCTGTGCCTTAGGAGTTCATTAAAATTGTTTAGGAACCTTTGGCTAAACAATGTCCTAAACAGTTCCTTGAGTTATTATCTATTGTCTCGGAGTAATCCACACAAACAATTAGATAAGAGCTAAAAACTGATGACTGCATTTTTCAGCAGGGGTAATTAGTAGCCAGCACGCACTAAAATCTCAGCATAAAGCAGGATCACATGACCCTAGATAAAAAAACAAACCAGTACTGTAGCAGAGTGAATACTTTTCTGAATCCCCATGAAAGCACTTGAAGCTGCAGGCACTGCATTTGAAGTCTCTGTGCTTAAAAAGGTGAGACTAGGCTAAAGAGTGCTCAAATCTGTGAAGCAAAATTACCTTTGGACAGTCCAGGAACATAAAAAGTGTTCACTACTATGCATCAGAAGTAGTTTCAAGAGCAGAGGCTAAATAACTGGTGACATTTCCAGTTGCATTTCAACTGTTTGGCAGATGTTAAGAGTGCTCAGCTGCAGTAAAGCTCTTGCGGTGCCAATTAACTAGAGAAGTCTGAATGTCTTACTTGGAACACATGAAGTAAAAACTGGAGTTCTTAATATTCGGGGAGGTGAGCTCACAATATGCAGTGCACAGACTCGAGAGCTGCAATCTAACGGATACTTTAGTGCTACCCTTTCCATGCACAGAAGAAAGAAAAGGGATCTTAAACACAGCAATAAAGCCTTTACAGCATATTTTAAGATTAATAAAGTATTTTAAGTCGCTCCTCCAAGCACGCATTCCGTGCGGTCTTTTAAAAAATGAACCTCCACTTTACATGAAAGTTTTAAAATATGAAAATCAGAAAATCCTGCATATAATCCATACCGTCTCCACTTCTTTTTTCTTCTTCCTTTGACTATTACCTACCTTCTTTTTAGAGGAAGATGAACAGGATAGCAGAAAGCTGGAAGAAGTAGTGAAAGGTAAAAGAACTGAGGTGCACAGAACTAGAGGAAAAATGAAGACGACAAAATGAGTATCTGAGAAGCAGAAGATGAAAAAAAGGACTATCAGAATAAAACCTTCAAGAGAAGACAAATAAAATACCTTTTGGTAACACTCAAAAATACTGCGCAAGTTGTGTTAAATTTATTCATTTCTTTATGCAGTGCTACTTGAAAATAAAAACTATTTAACAGGACATGCCATCTTCAATGCACTGATCAAAAATGAGTATCTTATTCCAACACAATACTTTTCTAAAATGTGTAAAATCTCCAAATTGAAACAAACATAAATATTTACAGTAAAAGTAATGCAGAAACATACAATCAGCAGAAAAAGCATCTTCGATCAATCTTGTGAAAGGATGGCACATCAATGCTGTAGTGATTCTGCTACTGCACAGCCTGAGACTCCACTTAGTGACTTCAAACTTGGTGACTTCTCCATGCAGGAGAAGTTTGGCATTTTTCACTGCTCTGAACCCTATGCCCTGCCCTTGAAGATTTACCTCCTTCATCACACTCATTAACTTCGTGGGAGGCTGAAGGTAACTCATGAAGTTGCTTCCCTAATCTCAAAGGATTACAAAAGTGTACTATGCACAGTTCCCATTATTCTAAGCAGCTTGTGAAAATTCTCTGGGAAATCCTTATGTGAGTAAGCTAAGAAAGTTAAGAAATCTGGTGAGTTATGAGAGTGTTTACAAAAAAGGGAATTATAGTTTACATCCTTAATTCATCTAGGTTTTACTTTTATGTCATGTACTTAATATATTAAATACCTCAGCAAGAGACTTGAGAGCTGATGAACAATCACTATGATCTATACTGCAAACTAATTTTCTAACTGGATCCTCATTTTTAGCAAAGTATGAATTCTTAAAAGCAAAAGCAAACACAGTATATATGACATTGTATTTATGTGATTCACATGCTATTTCTGATCTCATGTCACCTCCTTCAGTTTGAAGTAGCCACTCCTTCTGCAGCTCAGTGTTTCCCCAGCCAACTCCACCGAATGCAAAGTACAGTACAGGACACAGAAGCCACTCACAGACTACAGAGGGAGCAGGACTCATACACCAAAGCAGCAGGAACCCTTTTTTTTATTAGTTTTAAATGAGAAACAATGACAGGGTGTGGGAAACTGCAGGTTCTCTCCAAAAGCATTAGTTGGAGTATTCAATCTTAGGCATAACTTCCTGGAATTTTATAGAACCAATAAGCCTCTTGAGAGCATTTAAGTACTATTTTTCATGAGCACCTGTAAGCCTGGATATATATGAAAAAACATTGTCATACAAAATTCTATAATAACTGAAAATCTACCACATCAGATATTTAATTTCTGTCCCTGACACACTGGTTGTATCTACTACACCTAGACCTCAATAAAAAAAGTTCTTTCCTTCTTCACTAACCAGAAGACTGATTCCTTCTACTATGATTTTTCTCCCTCTCCTTCTCTTTTAGTCTTGCACAGGCAGAAAGCATTAAGGTTTTCTGTACAATAACAGCAAGATTACTCTTGATTAAGAGTGAGTGGCCCAGTTTTCAAAATTCCAGATAAAAACTGGAAAAGTAAATAAGATGACTACAACCATTTTGAAGTCATTCTTTATTCTCTTACCTTTCCTCTCCCGTTCTCCTTCAACCCATACTGGCCAACCTCCTACAGCAATGCAGAAATCCAGAAAAAAAGAAGGAAACAGACCAGCATAATAGAGGAGAAGCTTGCAGATGTTGACAGTATAGCATATTATAGCATGAAAGGAGACAGAACTACTTAAAATGAAAATGCATTTTTAAGAGAACAAGCTATGGTAACTTCAACCTATGTTAACTTCCACAGTGGAGAGTCTAGGAAAATACTCTGTAGATTGTTTAGATAAAAGGACCAAAGGGAAAATAAATTTTAAAAAAGTAATTTAATGCTTCCTGGAAATAACAGGAAAGCTGCTCCACTTCTGCCCAAATCAAAAGAACAGAAAATTGTCTGATATCCTGAACTGTTGATTATCAGCAGAACTGATGCAGGACTACCTAACTCAGGGCAGAAGGAAATGAGATGAAAGGGGGTGTGATGAATCCGGCTTTTAATTAAGAAAAAGATCAAAAGAAAAGGAGTCCTTGCAGAATAGCATTTCTACATGCTGTGTTAAAAAGACACAGGTAAAGGCAGATTTCTGAAGATATCCTGATGATTAATTTTATGAGCAGAACAGTAAAAATAACTGCAAGCATCAACAGTTTCACTGGTGTTACAAAATATTATACATTTGAAATTATTTATATTCAGAAAGGATATTTAAAACGCTATTCTTTCCTGAGTTTATTTCTTTAGATCACTTTTAAGCTGACTCTCTCACTGTCCAAGCTGAAAGGTTTCTGGCAGATTGAATGATCACAATGAATGCTGACTTTGATCAAAACTCTTATGAAATAAACTTTTTTAGGAATCCATGTCTCCATTTTAAAAGGTGTAACTTTTTCATTCAAATTAAGGTATATGCAAGTCTAAAAAACTCAAAACCTTTTTACAGAAGGTGATTATACTTTTACAAAAACTGTAGAGAGGTACTTTACATTCGGATGAAAATGAGCACATTCAGAAATACGACTATAGAGAGACTGGACTTTCCCTCTTCTACAGGATACTTTTTACAGAATTTATAATACAGTAGATTCTTTTTCAGATATATTCAGACACATAAACACATACCTCGTATTCCTTCCTGCAGACCTTTAAAACATCATTTTTCGCAGAAGCCTGAAAGACAGATGAATTTCTCCATTTGTAGTAGAAAATAATAAAATCATGTTGCAAAATAAAGACAGTCCTACTTTCAAAGTAACTGCAAAAACCATGGATTAATGATCTATTAAAATGTTCCTTTAAGAACCTAAAGAACCCATGTAAAGCTTTAAGATAAAAAAGAGAAGCTATGACTGTTAACATGACGTTTAATGAAAACCCAAACCCTCATATTTCTGCACCAAGTTAACTGGTACTGGAAGCACACAAAGCAACTTCGGTTTTGTGAAAGGTTTGCCAGACAGAGCAGAATACAGCAAGCATTTAAGAAATGGAAGAGCTTGAGCATAAATATCTCCCCTTTTTGCATGTTAATTATCACTTGTGTGTCGCTTTCCATTCTCCTCCCTGTTGTGTGTTCAGTTCTGTGGTTCCTGTTGTCAAACTGAGTGGCAGAAATTCTCCCCTCAAACTGCAGATCACTTTGTTCTATACAAAATCTCGTGCTCCTTTTTCATATGGCAGATATTCAAAACTATAATAACTACTAACATGTCACTTCCCCCTCCAGTAATTTAAAACACTTGGGTAAAGTCTGACCTTGGACCTATTATATCACTGCCTTCAAAATGACTCCAAAATCCCCTCAAGTTTCAAGAATCAAAATTAAAATCCAAACACTTGCCATTATCCCTAATATATGGCAAGTATCTAGATTTTAGTATAAATGAAAAAACATAGGAAATATTTTAACCAGAGTCTGATAAAACACAAAATACAGCCAAGATTCTGAAACAACAGTCTGCAATCAAACAATACAACATCTGATTTGGAGAATAATGAGAAGTGACGTAACAATCACAAGATTAAATTAATAGATTTTCATAAGACTGCAATAAACAGAAATGTCTTTATCAGGTCTGGAAGACAAGCATTAGGACAAATTTGAAAACATGGCTAAAAAATGCATTTGAGAATAAACACACATCTTCTTTTCAGAAGATCAAAAGTACCCAGTTTGTTTACTCACTCCCTCATCTGCCTCCCACACTACTCTGTGTACTCACTGCTCATCTCTTGCCACATAGTTTAAACTCTGTGCTTTTGGGTGAAAGTAGAATTTTTTTTTTTTATGACAGTTTGCAGTAGGCTGCTTGGTCAAGATTAAGACTACACAGGTAACATTCACAAGTGTGAATAGTAAGTACATCTGTGCTCCAGAAATGAATTACAAGGATGATGATATATACCAATATGCTCTTAGATTTTGACGATGTTTTTAAAGCCACAAACACATATTTAGGGGGAAAAAAATCACAATATGCTTCACAGATTTTTAATAAAGAGGTCATCGCTAAGTTTATGTATTATGCTTAAAACTGTTACTTTACAAAAACACTGTTTCTATTAACACCAAAAAAACCCCCCTTTCTTCCATCTGATGAACAAAAACCTTTGAAGAGGCACAAAAATCTGCTTGGGGCTGTAACGAGAATGTTGTATCGCTAAACTTGACACTACACAAAAAGAGAGCTTAGGATCAGCCATACATTGCCTTCCACTCAACATGATTTTAAAGTAACAACTTTTATGTAGAGACTGGGACAAAAAAGTCGCAATTGAGTTTAGCATAACCAACGAGAGCTGCAGAATCAGCCTGGATTCAGTCAGTAAGGAGAAAGCCTTACCTGCTTACACGCTTGCCGACACTCCACAGCAATGGCCAGCTCACAGCAGCCTAAACCAACCCACCCGTCAGACTTCTTCAAAACGCCTTTGGAAATAAGAGGACAGACTTACTAGAGCAGAAAGAGAAACTGTGCCACCATTTCCCCTTCCCTCTCCTTTTCAAATTTGATAATCCTGTTCTCATTCAAGAAGCCTATGTACAGACTGCATTTTTATTGGAATTCCAAACCAACTTTAAGCAAAAAAAGAACAAGCCTGTGCTTTCATAAATGCTGCAACTAGCAATTAATGAAGTACCTTTCGTACACTGAATTTAAAGATGTTATACGTAAACTATTTTATATGTTCAATGGAAGTGTTAGATTTTGATAATCTGTCTAATCTGAAATATAAGCCAACAAAAAACATCAGGAAAAATGTCCCATTAAAACTGAGAACATCATCTCTTACAGGTACATCCTATTGTTTGTTTCAATGGCACATTTTTCTACCAACTTTGCCAGTGCAGAAAATGTTCCTTATTTTTTTCTCCAAACTTCCTGTGGTGGTTTTGGTCAGGATAGAGTTAAATTTCTTCAGCTGAGCTGGCATGGGGCTATGTTTTGGACTTCTGATTAAAAGAGTGTTGTAACACAGGGATGTTTCAGTTACTGCTAACACAGGCAGCTTCAAGGCCTTTTTTGTTTCCCATAGGGACTCTTGAGCAGGCTCTCAGCGCACAAGAGGTCAGGAGGGGACACTACCAGGACAGCTGACCCCAGCTGACACTCCATACCACACGGCACCATGCTCGGCCATAAAAGCTGCGGGTTGAGGATGGCAGGGGCCACCACTGCCTGGGGACTGGCTGGGCATCGGTTGGTTGGTGGTGAACAATTATTTTCTTTTGCATCACTTGTTTTTCTTGGGTTTGGGTTTTTTCCTCTTTTCTTTGTTGTTTTTCCTTCCATTTTTAAATTATAAACTGTCTTTATCCCAACCCATGGGTTTTCTCACTGTTGCCCTTCTGATTCTCCCCTCTCCCACTGGTGGGAGAATGAGCAAACACTGTGTGGTAATTAGCTGCCTGCTGGGGTTAATCCACAACACTTCCTCTGTCATTTATCTCCCCAGGAACATAGTGCCATAGCCGAACTATCTCCAATAAAAGTTTCCCATCTCCATGTCTCTCTTAATCCATTTATTTCACTATTTGGATTATCCTCATTTCTTACCATAAAGTTACATAGAAATATGGTAAGAAGCAAATTTCTCCCATAAGTTGTTTCATCCTCTTAATCTAACAATAAATACAGATTTTCTAATGTTTTCAAGACACCAGAAATAAAATAAAAGAATGCATTCCTGTATCTATTTCTCATGTAACTTTAAAGACAGAAATAAAGGGAAGGTTTGATCTATGCAGCTGCCCAGCAGCTGTGACAAACTTGTTACATTCTCTTTGTTAGGACAGGAGGTAGAATTATTTAACTCAAATGAACCACTCACTTTTGTTATGAATATTTAAAAAATAAAGCAGTACTTTGTTATATACACAAAAATTATATTCATTATGTAGAAATAAAATAAAAGAATCAGCAACTTAATTTTAAAAAATGCTCTTAAGCCTAGTGGAAATGCCTATTTAGAAGAGCCACATGGGACGTCCAACTTTTATAAAGGCAAATGAAAGATCTGGGTGCAAGGCCACTGATCTTAAATTTAAATGCTAAGAAAACACTTGGAAAAAAGTGTCGGAAAAAAGTAATAAAAAATAATTGCAATCAATGGGAAACGATGGCTAATTGGTATTTATAATGAAAAAAACTGCCCTTAAAATACACTTTGTCAGCTTTACAAACACAGGTGGCATAGAAAGTCTTGCCAGCCTCTCTCTTTCATGACATTCCCATGGGCAAATTAAGGAAATGCACTAATGGCAAATTTATAAAGGAGGAGCAAAGTCTTCACTAAATTAACACATTCCCTGTTGGAGTTAAAATAGGCATAACATTTATTAACATACAAATGAAAACCTTAACGCTTGACACAAGCAAGGCAGCAGCACTGCACAGCAGGTGCAGGGAGCAGAGGGGCAAAGGAGCAGAACAGCTGCTGGTTGCAGCCCATATTCTGTCAGTGTGACCATCTGGATGGTCCAGACCCTCTGCAGGCACTGCAGGCCAGGGATCCATAGCTCCTTCTGGAGACTCTCAAAATCCTCTTGACATCTATTCAGAGCATTGCCTCAGCTCTCCAACTCACACCAGCTCAAGGCAGCTGTGAAGGTCATGAACAACTGCAAATACAGCTCACCTTCAACTTCCACAACTGGGGTGCAGAATTAATTTTTCAGAGGTTGAGCATCTTTTTGACAGTGATAAAGAGATTGCTGCTGCACACACATCAGTAGCTTGCAATCAGTGTTCAGAAGTCTGGCATTTAGGTTTCACTACTTATGTACAGTTAATTGCCAAATCAACCACTCACTATGCTCTGTTTTAGGCTTAAAATAACACATCAGTCATTTCTGCAAAAATTCCTTTCAATCAGAACCGTAATGTTTAGTAGAACATTTATTAGTAGGATCGATAACGTAAGGCATAAGCAATCTAAAAAACATCACAGAAACACCATGTGCAATATGAAAAGAAGATTTCCAGAAATCTCTGCTGCAATAACTAGCTGTATCCAGGAGAAACACATGGTAAGTACAGCTGGACAGCTTCAGGGGCAGTGTCACCACTGAGTAATCCGGCATCCCTATTTTGTGCAATACAGGGCCTGTGGTTTCAGACATACTGGAACTAAACTAAACAGTGATAAAAGAATAAAGCAAGCTACAAATACATGCCAAATTAAGAAGGCTGATAATTTTCAGCTGTCGTTAATATTGTCTTGGCAAGGGGCCCTCTCTCCAGGTTATATCCGACAAGCAGACAAGCTTGTGACTGAAATATTGATGTCACATTCTCAAGAAATGTTGAACTTCAATCTTAATACAGCAACTTATATATTAATTTTGTCATCAAGATAGTTGTGTGCATTTCTAGATGAAAATACACCTTCAGTGCACAGTTAATTGACTGGAGCCCATAATTATGATAATTCATCAAATTCATCTGTACAATACAGATTCCTGAGCTATAACAAATCATCTAATTGCCTGACACGGACTCTCAGCCTGCTCTCTTATGTTCCAGCTTCTTAATCACCTTCCAATGGCTCTTTGTTGTGTGGTCATAGTTTTCGTGTCCCAAAATGCTCAGAACTGGACACGGTATCCCTGATGGGGGTCTCACCAATGTTGAGTAGAGGGGAAGGATCAGCTCCCTTGATCTGCTGGCAACATTTTTGCTAATGCAGTCTGGATGCTGTTGGTCTTCTTTGTTACAAGGGCACACTGCTGGTCATGTTCCACTTGCAGGTCACCAGGATTCCCGGGTACATTTCTACCAAGCTGCTTTCCAGCTGGTCAGCCTCCTGTGTGCTGTGGAGCATGGGGCCTTCACCAGGTGCAGGACTCTGCATTTCCTTTTCTGGAATTTCATGAGGTTCCTGTCTGCCTGTTCCTTTGGTTAATCAACATCCCTGTGAATGGCAGCACAACCATCTGGTCTAGCAACCTCTCCTTTCACTTTTGCATCACTGGCAAATACACTGAGGGTGCATTCTGTCCCATCATTAATCAAGATGTTAAATAGGACTAGACCCAGCATCAGCCCCTGGGATACTGCCCTACAGCTGCACTCTGTGACACTGATCAAACCTTTGGGCACAGCAGTTTGGCCTGTTTTCACTTCACCTCCACTGCTCACTTATCCATCCCACACTTCATCAGTTTGTCTATAGGGAAGTTATAAAAAATAGTGATGAAATCCTTACTGAAGTTGAGATATGCACTCATCTGAAAAGGCACTTATCTCATCATAGAGAGTTGACTGACGTCCTATCAGGTTGGTTAAGCACGGTTTCCCCTTCACATATCCATGCTGACTATAAACTATCACCTGCTTGTTCTTGATGTGTCTGGAAATAGTTTGCAGGAAGACCTACTCCATTACCTTCCCAGGGTTTGAGAAACTGTCCAAGCCAATAGTTCCTCAGCTCCTCCTTGCCCTTTCTACAGGCAGGAGTGAACTTGCTTTCTTCCCTTCTTCTTCACAGTCCTCAGCATCCCCTCTCAATACCTAACCCCATCCTCCTCCATCAAGCGCAAGTCTTCCTCACTCTGGGCTTTACAACTCACCTCAGGGACCTGGCATTCCTGCAGGCTCACCTTACCAGTAAAGACTGAGGCAGAGAAGACCATGGGCTATTTAGTGTCACTTGTCACCAGGTTTCCTGCCCCATTCAGCAGCAGGCTCTCATTTTCCTCAGTCTTCCTTTTCTGTTGATGTAGTTCAAGAAGCTTTCTGGCTGCCCATCATGTAATTCACCAGGATCAACCCTTGATAGGCTCTGGCTTTTCTAACCACACCACGCATGAAGTGGAGCTTGGATAAGGTGATCCTTGAAAGTCAACCAACTCTCCTGGACCCTTCTTGTCTCCATGGCCATAACCCATGGGATTCCTCCAAGCAGACTGCCTGTGCCCTTGTGTGTTTTCTCTTCAAAAGGTACCAGGGTGATTAAATTTGTCCATAAATACCAGGCCTGTGAACACAAGACTTCTTCCACCTATACAAAGAAGGCTTCATTTACTACTTCAGCCTGATGAGGCAGTGTGCAGCAGACACCCACATCATCAGCCCTGTTGGGCTCTCCGTACAATGTCCTCCAGTATCCACAGGCTGTTCAAAACTCAGCTGGCTCATCATCCATTCCAGGCCGAGCTCCATGCAATCCCATTAACACTCTCACATAAAGGGCAGCTCCCGTTCCTCACCTTCCTGTACCTGTCCCTCACAGCACTCCTGCTGTGGGAGCCTTCCTGCTGTGTCTCTGTGACTCCAGCAGGATGGAAGCCCTGTAACTGCACACAGGTCTCTAGCTCCTCCTGTCTGCTCTACAGGCACCTCCCAGATGCACCCAGTTGTATCAATTTACCACAAAAGGGGTAAGAGCTTCCCCTATAATGCTACAGTCCTATTAATTTACAATTAATTTACCATTAATTTACAAAATCCCACCAGGAACGCAATTTTAAAACTGGCTACGCCAAGAAACAAGAAAACGGTAATATAACTTCAGATGCAAGAAGGATGGAAAGTGACCAGTTTTGTGCAGGTACAACGAAAGCAGAGGAAGACAATTTGGGAGTGGTTCATTAACAAAGATTTCCAGTGCTTTTTCGCCTGCTTATACAGACCTAATATCCAAAATAAAATATGTATTTCTCACTTGCAGTAAAAGCATTGCCACTCATCTAACTAGTGAACTTCAAGGAAGATTAGGTATTGTCATCAGCTAAAAATTTATCAGGTTTTCGAAGAGACAGAGACACTGCAACTCCAAAAGGTAATATATTTTGCCAGTTTTACTTAACCAGTAAGACAGAAAGTCTGTTTAAAAGCACTGGAATCAACAGTTTTCCTCCAAGGCCTGGTGGGGGGGGACAGGAAGGAGGGGGGCAGTCTGAGCAGATGCTGTAAAACTGTTTCCTCATTCCCATTTTTCTAACTACAGCGCTCTAATTTCATTCAAAGTCTTTTAGAATTGACATATGATACAATGGACTAGTTAAGCCTGATTTAATGTATTTTTGATCTCTCCTTTTAACATTACAGCCCTATCTTGTGATTTATGCTTTAACTTTCTAAATCCATCTGTACCAAGCAGTTTGGTTCATGATCAAGAGCCTCTGCACTTGATTGTTTGTCTAGTTCTTCCTATTTCCCCGTGTTACTCAGTTTTTGTTCAAATCATGCTGCTTCTAGAGTAAAGTCATAATTATCAATGATTTTGTAGATCAGGCTAAGGCGTAACAAAACCAAAAAACCCAAAAAATCTTGAAAAGAAAGAAATGCTGATATTTCCTGGATTTTTCATGTAAGAATATGTTTAATTATACATACAAATATATTCAATATTTTCTAAGTAGGAAAAGTGTTAATAAAATGCAAAGGTAACTCATTATATACTAGAGCAAACTAGACACCACATACAGTTATAATGGAAGTTAAGTTATTATGAAATCTATAGGTGCAGGTGGCAGACACAGCAACAAAACACACATAGGGTGAAAAAGCAACATGATTCAATAGCCAACTGATATTTCTTACCTGGCAAAGAAGAATTTATACAACCCCACACTTCTCTCTGAAAAGTAAAAATGCGATTAAGCAAAAGTAACAGAATAAGAGAGTTTCTAGCAGACTCAAACCAGCAATTTCAGCATTTTTTCACGGGGTTTTAAATACCTGATTGGAAGAATTCTTATGTTTAAACACGTTTTAAAGAAGTGCTATGATAGAAGCTGGGTACCATTTCCTTCGATGAGAAGGCTGCTATACAGAGACCGTGGAAACAATAGCAGCACTTCTGCAGATGCAGAATGTAATGTAGTTATCTGGAATACACACGCTAGTCAACTCTCTCCATCAATATTTTCAGAACTAAACAGCAACTTAGACAAAGAAAAAGATTTTTCTAGGACCGAGACCTGTGGAGAAGCTTATTGCCCTAGCATTCCTTTCCACCAGCTTAAAAATACCCTAAACACACATAAGTACAAAGAAAACAAATTAAAAAAAGAGTTTCGATCACACTGACACAGCAACCAATACTGTCACACAATGACACTTCTATCTACCATCAGAGGAACTGATGACTTTCCAAAGTTGCAATGGATCTGTATTTAATGATCTAACACTGTCCTCCTCTGTATCTGTGGAAGTTTTCTACTTAGACAAGAGCCAAAGCAAGATCAAAAGAAGATGATAAAGAGCTGCTACTTCCAGGAGTTCCATCCCTTTGATTCAGTTGACTTCCTTTATTTCATGAGAAGGTTAAGAGTTGGACTTAATGATCTTTGGGGTCTTTTCCAACCTAAATGAATCTATGATTCTAAGATTAAGATCACCTCTTGTGTTGACAGTACCTTTTTTTAATTAATACCAGGCAATACCCTTTCTATCATATTACTTGAAGGAATACACACAACACAATGTCTGTAACCAGTGTTTGAGAAAATTGACCATCTGATTAAATTTAAACCTATCTGCTCATCTGTAAAATGGCACCAGAACACCTGTTCAACAAGACAAGAGATACCTGAGAACAGCAAATATGGTATTGAGTTGAACTGTTAATTATTTTATATATCTAGATATTACTGGTTCAGTGATATTAATTTAAGACCCACACTTGTCATTTATAAAGTTGGTAATTGGAGTTACAAAAATCATCGTGTCATTTCCGCCCTTTCAGATAATCTCCAATCCTGTCTTGTAAAACACACTTCTCTATTACACAGATAAGATTCTACTTGTCTTATCAGGGAATGAAAGATAAAGAAAACCAGTACCAAACCAAATGCTATTCATCAGTTTGATAGGTTTTACAGGTTTTACTCATACCAGGAGCTGTCTATAACTTTCCAAGACCTTAGAGCTGTTGACCCACAGAAACATAAAACTGAAGGAACTTGGACACAGGGAAGGAAAGGATCTATAAACAAACACAATCTTGTGAAGTTGCTTATCAAATGTTATTCCCAGATTTACTACTCCTACTCATTGCCCACTTGAGCTGAGCATATGTTTTAGGTTTGCTGAAAACAGTATTGATACTGTTCAGAAGTAACAGAATTATCAGAAGAAAACAGGCTTTTCTGACTGCAAAAGGTTGCCAAGAGATAAGACTCTAAAATTTACAATCTGAATGACCATACTTACCTATTCCCTGATTAGATTGTCCCTAGAAGAGGGAGCAGATTACATTCTTTTTTTAGTGAAACTGAAGAACTTTAGTGACACTAAAGAACTTCTAGGAACCCATAATTTTACTTATCCAATAAAAGCATTACTTCAGTTTCTCAGATAAGGCCATAATTTGGTGCAGCTATCAGGGCCTCCTTGTCTTAGCCCAAGACCTCATGGCTTTGTGCCACACACATGTTGGAATGTATGATCTAATTTAAGTCACTGCCATCAACATCTAACTGACAATCACCCAGTACAAGTTTTTACAACATAGATAAGATTTTTATTGCATTTTATAGCTTATACATGCCACCTTATTGAAAGTAGCATAATTTATGATGGCTTTACCAAAAAAAAAAAATAAAAATCATCCTACTTTGAGGTTCAAATCTCATTTGAAGAGCTTTTCTAGCAAGCCTTACCATTGATTCTGGGCAATACTCAGGTGCTCGCTGCAGTAAGTGCTTCAAACGGGAATCACTCTTAGAAGACAAAATCTGTTAAGAGACAAAACACACCTTAAAATACAGAGAATGTAACAGCACATCAAATATTTTTTTTCAATTCATTTCACTATTTTCAGTTTCTTTAATATCTACTCTTCAACAACTTTGCCTAACAGTTAATATGTATACAATGAGCATGTAAGATTTTTTTTAATGTATTTGCAGTTTTTCAAATATGTTTCACTTTTTATAAAGAAGCAACTTTTTCTATTTAGAAGAGAATGAGGATTTCCTCCTCAAACATTTCAATCAAAAAGTTTCTATTGAATGTGGAAGGGCAATATGAACTAGAAGATTTCTGCTGCACGTATCAAAATATTATACAGCTCTATTTACTCAATTAAGCTTCTGCTACATGTTACATGACCTTAAGCAATTAAACTTCAAAGAAACCCTGAAACAAGTATTTTTGTGGAACAAGGAAGAACAAAATGTAGACTAGTTAAAGACACAATCAAAACTAACAGAGGAATGAATAGTACCCACAGGCAAACTGAACACGCAGGAACTCGCTAAATTGGATGGAATACAACTGAGGATGTTGAGGATGTTGTTCCTTTAGCAGTCTAATTAAGTTCTACTTATAGATTAAAACAAGAAACTGGTCAACAAGAGGAACAGAAACAGACCTGTTAATGTGTGATATGAAACTGGAAATAATACGAATAACTGAAACAGATGAATTTCAGAAGGAAAAACACATTACAGTTCTATTCTAAATTTGTTCTACTCTAACACAACAAACTATCAGTTCTATTCTAACATGATAAACTAATTGAAAGAAAATCAAGACAGCAATAGCACTTGTTTCAGAAATGAGACCAAAAAAGAGAACTGTATTAGTATTTCAGCTCTTCTGAGGTCATAGAATAATAATTCAGGTTGGAAGGGATCTCAGAAGATCATTTATTTCAATCTCCTACTCAAAGAAGGGTCAATTATGAGACCAGACCATGGCGTCCATCTGTCCAGGTCCATCTGTCCAGGTCCCTCTGGATGACAGTCCTGCCAGTAAGGTTATTAACACTTCCTTTCAGCTTCATATGGCCTGAAAACTCAATGAGAGTCACCTCATCCAGGTCATTAACAAAGATGTTAAACAGGAAAGGTCCCAGGAATACCCTTTTGGTATTCCACTTCTTATTGGCCTGCAGGCCAAGTAGGACCCACTAACCTCTACCTCCGAGCATGATTTTACAACCAGTTTTTTACTCATCTAGTTGTCCATTCCTCAAACCCATATGATCCTAAAATGGATACAAATCTATTGAGAGAACAAATGTTTAAAAACTTGCTACAGTCAACACAAATGACATCCATGCCTTTCCCCTCATCCAGAAATCCAGCCTTATCATCAATTCAGGTTGGCCAGGAATGATTTACTTACACTAAATCACATGCTGCCTTCAGCAACAGTTTAATATTTTTCCTTCTTCAGCCTTTAAACTACTGCCATTAAAATGTCTTGTTGCCCTTGACATCCTCTACAAGTCTCAGTTCTAGTTGAGCTTTGTCTTTCCCAACATAATCTTACTTGCCTTGGCAAAATTTCTAAATTCCTCTTGTATAACATTTCCCTGCTTCTACTCTCTCTGTACCATATCTTTTCTGCACCAAAGCTTGTTCATGACTTCTCTGTTTATCCAAGTCAGATTTTTGGAACATTATGGTGCTTTCCTGGGGACTGGGATGGACTGTCCTTATGCTTGGAGGAGGATATGGATAGAGATCTCTGGAGTGGTATAGAGATGAATGTTGCCAGGAAACTTATAATTGTGAAACTTCTCAGAAATAAATATAGGGAAAAAAAAGTCAATTAAAGAAAGAGAGGCCTGCTTATTCCTTGCTATGGTATCTGACATGCTTAATCAAATAGTCATGAAAAGGAGATGATACCAAAGCTAAAAGCGGAGTAATACTTACTAAGAATGCAAAATAATTAGGTGTTGGAATCATGTTAGTCGACATACAAATCTGTAATCCGAGTTCTCTTTTTCAGAGGTCTCACAGTAGCTGATTTACTGGTTAGTAGAATTCCCTCCCCTTAATCAAGCCTTTTTCCTTAACTGGCAGGCTCCAGGGCAACATTGCTGGGTATCCTGTGCCTTTCACCCCAGTCCCCAGGCTCCCATGCAAGGCCTCCCTCAATACCATCACTGGTGTACATACAGATGAGCAGACAATGGGCAACAGTCTGAGGGTCAAAAAAGCCTTGTGGTTCCTGCAGCACCCTAGATCTGAGCCCCTGAAAACCAAACGACCTTAGCCAGAAAGTCTCATTGGCAGATGAGTGCCTCCATGCCCTGCAGAAGGGACTGTTTCTCCTGGGGGTATTGTTTACAATCTGTTGGTTAGGCCAAGATTTCTCCTCAATGAACCTTGTTCCTTCTCATCTGCTCTAAGGCCCCAAATCTAATCTGTAAGTGCACATCCACACACAGGCCAAGAAACTTCCTCCTACTGTCAGGTGCAGAAAATAGTTAAGTTATGGAAGACGAAAATCAGTAAAATAAGAGCAGCCAGCTCCTTCAGCCAGCCTGCTGGACCGTATCAAAGGATCACTCAGACAATGATGCCACCAGCCCCATGTGAGGTAACCAAGCCAGCTCCTTAGAGAACACTTCGAGGGGCACCAGTCTTGCTTCAGACTTGTTCTAGACCTCTCACCACTATGACTCTGGATATGCTGATTATCCGAGTAGAGAGAGATCAGCCAGATGAGGCAAGATCAGAGCATCTTACAAAACCCACAGAAAATTATGTAATAATTAGAACCAGTATAGCGGAATTGGGATGGAATTTGAAAGTAAAAAGCTGGAGACCTTTCATGAAGAGCCAACAGGAATTCACATGATAAGCTGGAAACTTCAAACCAATGAAACACAAGAAAAAAATGGACAGATTATTCCAAATGCTGCATCAATGCAGCTGCTAAAATCACCAATTATTTTTTTATATACAGGAATGGATATCTTTCTCCTACATCCAAATTGAAACACAATTTTTAAGACTGCTTGCCATACTTTTTTTAATAATGCCATGTATAGTTTTGCTTACTTGTATTCAAAGAAATAAACTTATGCTGGAAGGGCAGCAAGAATTATTATAGGAATTGCGAGAATATCTTATGCAAAGAGACTGTTTGACTTTTCCTTGTTTGGCCTAACAATATGAAAGCTGAAAGAAGATTTGGCTGTATTCTCCAGATATATCAGGGAGGGAAAAGTGCAATTTAAAGTGAAAGTTTTGTTAGCATAGTCAGAGAAACATAAACTGAATCATAACCAGGTTTATTGCTCAAACAGCACCAAAGTGGGCAATGAAGACAAGAAAAGAGGGCAGGTATGATGTAAGAACAAATTTAATATAAACATTATGTCTACATGTATGTAAGCTTTAGTAGTGTACAATTCTTATGTAGATGAATATATGTACTTACACACACACACACAGAACTGCACAAGTTACTATCCACAGGTACAAATCTAAACATAAGTTATGCAAAAATACTTCCCAAGTTTGAATTTAGAACAAACAGCCTTATGAATAGAGTAAGTGAGCAGATTTTTGCTGCATTCACAAAGTCATATATCATAATGAGACGCTTATTGGAAAAACAAGAACTGGAAGGAAGAAAGAATAATACCAGCATCTTGTTCTTCAGTTTAAACTCCCCAGAACCTGGAAACACACAAGACCCATAAATTCTGTAAAATACCTTCACCCCTCTCATTTCCTAACATGGTCACCAAATTGTGGCCTCAGGATGGTATCTTTATTTCTCCTCAACTTCAGCAGAACCCATTTTCCACCACAAAAGGAAAGAGGACTACGGTTTCAAAACTTTTAAGTTCTCATTTTGATAACATTACATCTCACAATTCACACATGGCATCCAGACAGAAGATCATTAGCTTACAACCTTAATGTCGCTACATCATTGTCTAAAGGCACAATTTCAACTCTGATGCAGTTAAATTCAAAACAAGCTTACCTGTTCACAGACATCACGGCACATTAAATTGTCCTTTGCATGGTAACAGCAAGACAAGCCTATGGAAAAGCAGGGAGAGGGAAAAAGATTTGAAACACTTAACATTACTTCTGACCACAAGTATACACTTGATGTTCTATCAGGACAACCTTCTGACCCACAGATGACCATGGGAAGGCAAAAAATGAACAAGAGAAATTTTTGTTCTGAAAATTATGCAGATCTTTATAAGAAGTCTCACAGTTACCCCTGAACACTCACTGCCATCAAAATGAGATCTCACTCCCTTTCTGCCTCTAGTCACATTTCTGCTACTTAACTTGCACTAGCTTGGCACTTGGCAAATTCCTTAATGAGACAATGTAATTTATTAACTCAGGAGAAACAAAAAAAGAATAAATATGAAAAAGTAAACAAAAAAACCCCAAAGATCTCTGCAGAGACTATGTGCCTTTGTAAATTGAATCATGTCACAGAATCTGAAAAGTGCAAGAATCAGTTAGGAACAGGTGGTGAAGAAAATCAGTGAAGGAACCTCTTTTCACATAGCTGCTCATTGAAGTCTGGGTTCTAAAAACCTTAGGACAGAACTGTAAATTGTTTCACTAGTGATGGTTGATTAAGACTGGATTTGCCTGACTGGATGGGAGTCATAGAACAGATATGAACACATCAACAGGAAAAAAAAAAAGAGAACAGATGCACAGAGAAGTCATGAAACACCGAAGTTTAAAGCAGCATTTTTACCATTATACTCTGCTGCGCTTTGTACCTGCTACCATACAAATATTTTGTTCATTCATGGCTAAGCTTAGCTGATATAAAATGAACAGTGCTTTGATATTCACTTTCATCCTCACTTTCCTGTGTTTGGACCAGTGTTTAGAAAACAGACAGAAGTGTCCTTCAAAGCTTTTACTCCCACACACATCTTCATACACAGGACCACTTAATGATTACAGATTTCTGTTGAGCTGCATCTGAACTATGTATCACACTGGTACAACAAAACCCCATGTTTTATTTCACAACACCTTACTAAACAGATTTTGACTGAACCATTAAGAAGGAACTTGGGTATGAATTCCTTGCAATATTAGTAGGTTTATCAAATGAAAGCTGGGCCAGGGTATGTCATATTTCATGCCACTAGCTTTTTACCAACTTGCTCCTAAAACCAAACCTCACTAGGAACCGAAACTACAGAACAACAATGAAATGCCCATAAATGCCTTAGTGACTGCAGTCTTCTGCTTTAAAGTATTACATGTTTTGTATTTTCCATTCCTATGACAACAACGTGATCTATTTATTAAAAGGTGTTTCCCAATATTTGTCCTTGTGCTGCCTTCTTTTTCCACCATTCTTTTTTGGTCTTGTCAAGAAGCTACAGACACATAGATTCCTAGAATCGTTTGGGTTGGAAGAGACCTAAAAGATCATCTAGTTCTCCACGGGCACGGGCACCTTCCACTAGACCAGACTGCTCAGAGCCCCAGCCAGCCCGGCTTGAACACATCCAGGAATAGAGCATCCATCCTCTGGGAAACCTGGACATGACCGGTGTTCTGGGCTGCGAGTGCACATTGCGAAGACATCTGCTATCACAACTCTAGTGCGGGGAGCTGCTTTACCACTGTCCTTCTTTGATTAAACGTCTTGCCCTCCCCTTTTAAAATACTCAATACCTTGTTCGATACCACTCTTCTACTGAGAACAAGGAATACGAGCCCTGGAACACGCAGCCTGTTCTTACGCTGCATATGGCAACCCAGGCGTCAGATTTTACCCATTTCGACCACTTCAAGCCACAGTCCCGGGAATTCACCGGCGGGCAGCCTAACAGCCGAGGGCACACATCCCGGCCCCGAACCCCGGGGCCCGCCGGGGCAGCCGGGGAACTCTGTGCTCGTCGCGCCGCCGGGCGGGATGCCGGAGATCCGGCCGCTGTGGAAGTGCCTCTCCCGGCTCCGGTCCGCGCCGCAGGGATCGCGGCGGGCGCTCTCGCTCCGCGGGGAGCCGGCGCGGGCACCAGCCCCGATCGGCACCGGGACGGCGCCGCTACCGCTGCCCGGGAGCGGGCAGGTGCGGGGCGCGCAGCGGTGCCG